>JAPDEO010000058.1:0-247406 GCA_027569155.1 Aspergillus haitiensis | reverse complement strand
AAATAATTTTAATAAAATACAAAAAGGGTCTTAAGGGTTTTTTCACAGGGTCAATTTAAATTGGTAAAATAAATTAAAAAAAAGGGTACCAATAAAAATCCATCAAAAAGCCTGGGTAAATCCCCCTCATAGAAAAAATAAAATAAACAAAAATTCTCATTAAAACCTTCTGGTTCGCTTGAAGAAAGGGTGTAATTTTTTAAAATATTCCCCCCCCCCCCCCCCCCCCCTTCAACACTCTCTCCTCTTCTTGGTCAAATATGTTCTTTTTTGTTTTTTACTTTCGTAGCGCTTCAGTATCATTCAACGTCTTTCTGGCAAGTCGTGGGGTGTCGTTTCAAAGACCAGCAAAGCGTGCCCAGCCAGCAGCTCTAGGAATAGATAGGGAACTGTCCTTGGGAGTTGTAGGAGTAGGAGTAGTCGCAGCCTGGGGGAGACCACCACGGCCTTCTTCGGCTACCTTTCCACTGACATCTCTGCGTCTACCAACCCCTAAACCAGCAATGTAGTTTCCATATGACCGTGACGAGGAACCAGGAGCGAAGTCGGCACCAGAATTGCTAACGACACGGCCCTTGCGATCTCGATCAGCTTCCTCAGGGTCAGTGGGGGCGAGTTGATCATCTTCGATATCCTTGTCAAGTTCGTGGTCATCTTGCTGCTTCAAAGCACCATAGGTACTAAGCTTATGGCTTTTACGTTTGACGAGCTTACTCTTCTTTCGGCCGACCATGGGTTGCTGCCCCTCGGAGACATTGCTAACTTTCCGAGACACACTAAGACCGGGCATTCCCTCTAGTTCACCGTAGAAACGATCGTTCTTGGCAGGGCTATCTAGGGGAGGAACTCGGCCTGCGGGGGTGGGAGATAAATTGGGGATGTCCGTTAGAACGACCCGGCCAGAAGAGCGACGAGGTGTGTCAACAGCATTAATGACGGGCTGTGGCGTAGGAGGGTTCAATCCTAAGGGGTTCACCCGGAGGAATTCGGAAGATGGACCGTCTTCTGCGTCACTATGGTCTTGATAAATTGCGATCTGATTGTCTCCAATATCCAATTCGTCATGATCATACAGTCCGTTTTTGCGGAAATTGTGAGCATCAGCATCGTTTCCGTACGTCTCATGCAATGTAAGTGACTCATATTCCCCACGAACATCTTCCGAGATCGTCTCGCCTACATCCCATCCATATTTCTGGGCAATGCCCATCCAATCAATTACACCCGAGCCAGGGGTGACGGTTCTGCTGTAGTTGGAGGATGTTTCGCGAGCGGGGCTAGGTTCCTTTTGAGTGTCACCCCCTGGGGTAGTTGAGCGTGACGGATATGCAATCCAATTTTCTGAAGCAGGGCTCACACATTGAGAGCGATTCGGAACTTCAGGAGAGGGTTCTCGCACGGGGGTTCGGGGGAGTGATGATGTGGGTCGCGTGACGACACCTGGATCGTGTTCAGGCATTTCGTAAGTTACATCCTCAATTGGATCAGGCTGCAGGTAGAAAGGCATTTGCGGAATTGAACTCCGTAAAGGTCGTGGTTCTTTGGCAATGTCAATGGAGAAACGCATTGTGCTATCATCAGACGACTGTGCCCGAGTATGCATGAATGGCACTGTGCGCGGGGCGCCGATTAAGGGCTCTGCGATAGAGGGCACGCTCGAGTCTATGGTTGAGCTGCTAGCATGCTTCTCAGCAATTTCTGATTTACTTCGCTTATGTGCCCGAGTAGTGAGAGTGTCCTCTAGGGGATTCAAATCGGGAGGGAGTTGAGAAATTTTGCGGAAAATAGAGAATAGGAATATAGAAATTCCAAGGGAAACTAAATGGAGGCCTCCATTTACCACGCTGACCAAGAAGGTCGATTTCGCGATAATGGTGACGGTGTCAGCATCTGAGTTTATCAGAGTACCCCAATTATATGCGTCAGAGGTCCACTCCTTGTATCCTAGGTATGCTGTAAAGGCGTAGAATGGCACGAGACCTAGGTCAAGAGTGGCCGCAAAAACCATGTAACTAGCTTGAGATGCGGGCGGTCTGGTCACTGGTGACCGAAATAGGTGGTATATCGCGTAAAGGGTGTGCAAAATTGCGACTCCGGGCTGAGATGAAAGTTAGAGACAAGGTATGTACAACAACATCCTGACTTCCGGACTGCGGTTCAACCTACCCCCGCTCGGACAATCCATATGATCGTTGTCGCCACATTCTTGATGACGATAGCGCAAAAAAGTGATCCCAGAGCACCTATAAGAGCTAGCACACGAAATCCAAGCTGTACTCGCCGGCCGTAAATAACCTTTGCCTTTGTCCAGGGACTCATCGGCTTCCAGAGCGATCTTCCATTAGGGATGTTGGAGTACTTTGCAATTAGGAACGATTAGCGGGTGCGACCCAACCCTATGCAGTACTTTATTGAGAGCGCATTAGATGGTGAGAAGGAAGACATACCGAGTCAGGGTGTCGATTAAAATTAATCAATGGCCCTTTCACCTTTGGCTTAGGCTTTGGTCGAGTCCAGCTCGCCTGTGTCACAGCTTTTGGATTGAACTTAGGATCGGTCGGGCCACTAAAGCTATAGGAAGTGGGTTTGCCATAAAGGAATGGAGGCGATGAGTTCCCCATGGTCGCAGTGGATGAAGCTTCAAGGGAAGTATAGAAGCATCCACCCACGCGAGAGGCGGGGGAAGGGAGCGACAGGAATGTGGAGGAAGATTCCTGTGGGAGTTGAAAGAATGAAAGCGATAAGTAAAAAATGATACACTGGAGCGACCGTGATTAAAGAGAGCTATCGGGAGAGATGGAGATGGAATGAGGGGACGGGGAGCAAGGGAGAAAATGATGCTAGCTTTTTGACGCCGACCTCGTGCATGTCTTTGTGATGGTTTAGTCTGGCTACCATAATAATCAGGTACCGTCCATACATCTTTCTTACAGGTCCCTGACAGACACGATCAACAATCGATAGTCGGCGTGGCAACCGGGGTGATAAGGATCACGTGTTGTGGATTTGCTTGCTCAGCTGTAGCGGATGGTGTAAACAAATCGTCGGATATATACAGTATTTCTCCACAAAAATCACTTGCAATTGTCTCATCATGCACTATGCTCTTTATCACCATGCTCAATTGAAACCCACAATTCAATGTCTCTAGTTATTTTTACTTTTCTTTATCCCGTAAAACTTACCAAATAAACGTCTATTGCATGCTAGGGACTGCGGCTCATCGATATGCTCACCTAGGATAAGGTTCGGTCCTTTTTTTCCCCGCCCCACATATTATACCATGGCCTCGGCTGCACTATTATTAATAATCTACATTAATGATTTTAACCTCGATTGAATCATCCTCCCCTCCATCTTGATAACCCAATCAGTAATCTCGGCTTGCGCGAGATGAATCTTCAACGTACACCCTATATTTGTGCACAATGCACAGTTCGTGCGTCCCGAACGTACCTACGTCCCTCCCATCTCCAAGCCCTCTCGCAACTCACATGGCAGCGGCGTCATAGCAGCCAGTCGGTGCAGAGCAATCGCGCATATCGCGTGGCCATTGTAGGCTCTGGTCCAGCTGGATTCTATGCTGCTTATCGCCTACTCGCCAAGGTAGACAATGCAGTGGTAGACATGTATGAAAAGCTGCCGGTGCCATTTGGCCTGGCAAGATACGGTGTTGCTCCCGACCATCCAGAGGTCAAGGTACGTTCTCTTAATGTTCCCCCCACACGACCGGAAACTGTCTACCAATTATGATAACTTACGATCTCGATGATATCCAATAGAACTGCGAGGAAAAATTTACTGAAGTTGCGACATCCCCACGTTTCAATTTTATCGGCAACATCGAGTTGGGAGAGAGTCTTCCACTCCGGGTACTCAAACCGCATTATGACGCTATTTTATTTGCATACGGGGCGCCCAAGGACAAGGAGCTTGGAATTCCAGGAGAAAAGGCCTTGCGCAATGTGTACTCCGCGCGAGAATTTGTCGGATGGTATAATGGGCTACCGGAGCATCGGGACCTGGCGCCGGATCTAACGGCAGGGGAGAATGCTGTTATCATCGGCCAGGGAAATGTGGCTCTTGATGTGGCAAGGATCTTGCTTTCAAATGTGGATCGACTTCGCCAGACAGACATTGCAGATTATGCATTGGAGGAATTGTCCCGGAGCAAGATTAAGCGGGTTCGGGTTGTAGGCCGTCGAGGACCGTTGCAGGTACATTTTTTCCGTTTCAAGTTATGATGAATGCTCTAGCTGTTGTAACGCTAACCGAACCCTTTGCTCTAGGCTGCGTTTACCATCAAGGAGGTTCGCGAGTTACTTCAGCTCCCCTCTGTGTCATTTGACCCTATCCCACGGAATTTGCTCCCTCCCGAGGAGACCATTGCCGCCCTTCCCCGCGCACAAAAACGACTCATTCAGCTACTCGCCAAGGGATCCTCCAATGATCCCAGTACAGCCACTAAGTCCTGGGCCCTAGATTTTCTTTTGTCGCCAGAATGTCTGAATTGGTCCCCGGTCCATCCGCATCGCCTGTCCCACGTCAAATTTTCCCGGAACGAGCTAGACCCTTCAGATCCATATCTCCCAAGTGCCAAGGTTACACCAAAGTTCCTTTCTAGTGGCAAACGCGCACAAGTTGGCATTCCCGCGAACACCTTCTTCCGCAGTGTTGGTTACCAGTCCTTGCCTCTCCGGGGCTTAGATGATTTGGGAATCCAATTCGATCCTCGTCGCGGAGTGATTCCAAACGATGGATATGGCCGAGTCACGAAGCCGACATCAGCAGCAGGGCTTAATGGTAACGATCTGTACCTGCCCGGTCTTTACTGCGCAGGCTGGGTAAAACGCGGGCCGACAGGTGTTATTGCCACAACGATGACCGATGCATTCAGCACCGCTGATGCAGTCGCTGCCGACTTGACGCAGCAGTCTGAGGTGGGGTCGCTGCTGAACTCCCCCGACTCCAGCACGGGACTTGGCTGGGAGGGTGTGCGCCCGGAGGTTGAGAGACTTGGGCTCCGAGCAACGACCTGGACAGACTGGGAGCGGATTGACCGTGCGGAGCGTGAACGGGGACAACAAAAGGGCAAGGTACGGGATAAATTCGGTCGCGTGGCAGAGATGTTGGAGGTTCTAGGATAGGTTGATTAAGTATATACATGTCCCCGTCTTCCCTTTTTTTTTTTCCTTCCTTGTAATATACGATATATCCCGCTATTTTACTTTAGAATAGAGAACTAGATACTGTACGATATAGAGAAGATATCTCCAGCTAGGTACTCGATAGACAAATGCAATCTACCCTCCTCAACCTTTTGCCTCCATTCTCCTTTCAGAAGGGCGTCCACCACCTCTGAAGCCTGATAGAAGCCAAGATGGGATTTTTCTAGGATGTCTTTAAATAAAGAATGGGTATCTAGCATTATGTAGTATAGTTCTTCTTCACCTCTGATCAACCCACCAGTTAGGACGCCTCCCCAGCACCAGCGCATAAAAACAGGACTGATAGTATTCACTCAATGTCAATATTTGTAATTTGGCTATTTTTCTTCTTGGAAAAAAAAAAAAGGTGGATAGACAAAACGGACGCAGGTACAGTACAATCAATCTCTAGGTCGAGAGAGTAAAAGATCACAAGATAGGTATTCACATTCCATATAGATAAATCGATATTATATCAACTGTCCAACAGCAGCAACAATAACAACAATTTGCAAAAGGAGTCTAATATTCACAACCCTCCCCTTTCCCTCTTAAACAACAACAACAAGAACAACAACAAGACTGAAACTGAAACCAAAGTAAACACACAACTTAAGATTAAGACGGAACCCCCTTCCCCACCAAATCAAATCAAATCAAATCAAATCACGCCCTCCTCACAGCCCCAGCCGGAAACCCACACAACTGACGATCGACCAACTGATACGTCGCATCAACCCGACCAAGCTGCTCCGCCAAGCCGCCGGTAAGCACATTCATCGCCTGGAGGGCAATATTGAATCCGCGGGGGGCGGTATCTACCGCCGTGACATAGATCGAGGTTGTGCCGTAGGTGATCTGGTAGCACGAGCCACACTGGGGACTATCCCAGCCGGCGATCTCGAGGGATCCACCGATGGAAGGGAAATTTGGGAGGTCTTGGAATACGTTGTAGCCTTCGTGGATGAGGCCGTTTTGACCGTTAGAGCAGGCGGTTGTGGAGAGGGAGCCGGTGGGACTGTCGTATCGTGGATCGTAGGAGACGGAGACTGGGGTTGCTCGTCGGTTGAGTGAGAGGGGGGTGGCTGTTGTGAGGGTGAGGAGGAGACTGGTCAGGAGGGTTTTGGTTGGGAAGTGCATTTTGAATGTGGTTGCTTTGTTTTGATTTGAATTTTCTCTTAGAGGAGTGGAGGATAGGTGTAGTAGTCGGAGTAGTGGTCTTTATTGAGGTGGTAGTAGTAGTAAGAGCTGGTAGCGGTTGGATGATGATGATGATGATGATAGAGAAGAGAGGAGGATAGTGAGCGGATTAGATGGGGGTATTTATATTCTTCTTTCTTGTTTATATTTTGTCTATATTTCTCCCCTCGACGATCATCGACACAGTGGTATAGTATAACTACGGTACCTAATAGGCAAGTAGAATTGAATGTGTGCACAGTATATCCCAAATTGGCCAGTCAGATGGAAAGCTGCAGAGCAGAGCCTGGCTGAACCAAGACAGTCACACAAGGCTAGCCACCTACCGACCTATCCTAGGTACATACTAAGTAGCTATTAGTATGTATGTACAATTGCACAGTGCATGTGCATGTACGTATCCAAAGAGGTAACTATCTGCAATGAACATGCGAAGCAATCTGCATAGGATTTGCCTATACCCATCCATCTCCGGGTTCTAAATTCTGATGTATCGAGACGGTGGGGAGCGAGCCACGAACCAAGACATGTTTCTCAACAATCAAACAAGAAGCGAATAGAAGGGGGAGAGAAGAAGAAGAAAAAGAAATATATATATCGACTTCCACATTGTGGAGCAGGAAAAAGAAACCAGATCAATCAGAAGTGGGAGATCGACTGACAAGAAAAAAGAAAAAGAAAAAAAAAGGGCAGTGCTGACAACCCTGGCACTCACAGGAGGAACATGTTTATGTCCTCTGCTCGGATGTCGGATGTCGGCTCATGGATGGATGAGAGACATGCAGACGCAGCCGGCGCTCTAGGTATAAGCCCTGCTATAAATAAAACAGCTCGCTCGACAGGATGACTGACGATCTGGGTACTTACCTACCCAGGCAAGGCATTGGCTGACCCCGATGTCAGCCAGCTCTTCAAAACCAACCCCATAAAAAAAAAAGACTGCATGGAACGAAGAGAAGAATATTCATTTCTAGTAAAATTCGTGTTTATACGTATGTAGAGTACATATACTCACTTAGGCACCGGGGTAAGTAATATTAATAAGAATAGACCTCAGTATTGCGAAGCAAACGTAATTATTATTTATTAATTACTATTTATTTTTGAACTAATCTATCGGTTTTCCCCTAACTAATTTTTATCTGATTCTGGGGTTCATTCGGCTGTTAAAAAAAGAATTCCATGAACCCGATCGATCTCCCTACTAGGCCCAGCCCCGGGCAGTGCTTATTTGCCTTCTTTATGCAGGTCATTGAGGTAGGTAGTATAATTCTGCCTCTTCTTCTTCACCTGATTGCTTACGATCATTATTTTACTTCCGCCATGCATCGTGGCTGATTGATATATTGGGAATAACAACGCAATGTCTCAGTAAGGGGCCGCCGGAGCATCAACTCATGATTCATTAATGGTACACCACCAATAAAATACCTACGTTGACCTTGTTCCTGCCTCTACCTAACCTACTAACCTTCTTCTGTAGAAAATGTATACTATACAATACAGTACTAGCATAGGTACTTAGGTAAGATTAAACTGAAAGGGGAAATCGTTTCGCTATCCCAGTCTGACCTCAGAGCTACTAGCACTAAGTGTACCTACTAAGGTACCTAGCAGGTAGGTTAGGGTAGCATCCGGTGACCCCGGGGGAGGCTCTGTCGATTGGTTTTATTTTGGGTTACTTTCTTTGTTTATTCCTTTAACTTTATCTTATGTATTTATTTTATTTTTTATTTTTTCCCATTTTACGTTTAAGTAGGCACTATTAATTCCATTTCTCCGTTTCCAATGCTCATTACCTACCCAAGTACCTGGGTACATACCTAATACATCACTACCCAACTGACCTCCCCTAAAAACCCTCTTTACTAGCCCTACTCTATAGCACATCATTTCAAAAGCCTACCTAGTATAAGAGTCACAACCAATAAACCATCTGCCTCAACCCCGATATACGCGTACTCATCCTTGATTTACAAGCTAGCACCCATAATAGTCCAGAGCATTGTCACACGAGACCGTTAGACTTGGTCTTTCAAAATTAAACTTGGGTCAGGAGAATTCAATTTGGTGTCTGAGCCAAAATCTCTGGTAGGAAATAACAATAACTTATGGCTGTAGAGAAGATTGTATGAATACATTCTTTTCTTTAAAATAATAAAAGAAGAAAGAAAGAAAGAGGCACAATCTCCAACAATGGTCGACTAAACAAGTAATTCAATATACAATTTGGAAAATAAGAAGAAAACTAAACGAGAAGAAATTGTACTTGGAACCGCCCATTAAACCAAACTGCCACTAATAGCATTAAGAATCAGTACAAATGTAAAAGGTAAAAAGGGGGGAAATAAATAGATAAACAAATACAGAGAAGAAGAAGAAGAAGAAGAAGCAGAAGAAAAATACAATCAGTTAGATAGGGTTGGTGTTATGTGTCCTATAGGCTGCAAGTGCAGTCTGTAATCGGCCAATCTCCTTCTCAAGCGCCAACTTCTGCCTCTTATAATGAATGATCTGTCCTTCTAGAATTTGCTCCACATTGTGCCCATTCTCTGAGACCAACGTCAGCGGCAGTTGGGGCGACTCTACCGAGAGGTGGTTGGCAATCGGCGAGTTGACTTTGCTGACGGGCGAGAAAGCGGCGGCCTTCGGTGTGCGCACCAATAATCGAGCATGGCGCTTTCGCATGTGCTCCATGAGGTTATACTTCCGCGGAAAGGGCTTCGTGCTGCGCGTGCAGCTTTCAATTGGACACGCGTACGAAGGGGGAGATTTATATGTGTGGGAAATTTTGTGAACCTCACGCTGGTGCCGCATCAAATTAGGTCGGCCTGAGAATGTGGCCTGACACTCGGGACATTGGAAATCGGTGTTGGGCGCGTTGGAAGAGAAGGAACTAGAGGGGTTTCATTCTATGTGAATACATGTACCTTTTTTTACTCTGTCGCGGTCAAGACTTACCTCACGGTGCCTTCAAAGTCAGACATGTTATTGCCTCCGTGGTTATGTAGGTCGGGTGGCGACGTGACCATGGTGTTTTGAGCCAGTTCGTTTCGTACGCCAAACCCGGTGGTTGAGATTTGACTTGAAACGTCGTTATTATCCTGGATAGAAGTCTTTGCGGCCATATCTTCTGGTCTTTTAAACCCAAATTGTGTTAGTGAACCTGAAGAGGTATACAAATATTTTCCGGAAATCCTGGCTATCCAGTAAAGAAATCAAGATAACGCACATCATCCAGGGTTGGTAGGATCCATCCGGCGGGCCAGGTTGCGGCATACTCCCTTGACCTCTAATGTCAGACCAAGCCCATTCTATTTTATCATTTGAGTTATGAAGTGAGCCAGATATATCAAAGCATAGAGAGGAGGTTGATGGTTGATGGTTGATACTTACCGTTAGAAAATTGATACGGACTGTCTGGACTTAGATACTGAGGGAGATAGGAAGTTGCAGCATAATCGAGTTGAGAAGAATCTGAGAGTGGTTGAGAATCTAAGAAAAACGGCATGATAAGACGAATAGACTTTCTTTTTCCCTTTCTTTCTTTCTTCTGGATTAGAGAGCGCAAATTCAATGACATTTAACATACCACTGCTTGTATTAAAACTACCGTTAAGGGGGAAAGGAGTAGGACTCAAAAACGGGCTAATGAATAAGACAAATGTGTTAAATTAAAGAACAAACAGTGCAAATATATCAAATGGTCGTTTTATAGAGAGAGAAGGGATAGGGGCAATAAAAGGAAAGTGACGGAAAAAAGAACAAGAAAGAGAAGAAGAGAGAAATACTTCCATCAGAGCTCCCATTTGCAAAACCGGGGTCGGTTATGCGCACCTCCGGGGAATCCTTAAATGTGGCCTTTCCTTTGGAGCAAATACTGGCTTAGTATAAAAACGCTCTCTCGAGTGGATAGGCTTCCAATCCTCTTGGAAATAATACCAGTAACTGGATCCGACTGGGTCGTCCGTGAATAGTAATGCCAAATTCATGGAACGGGCAATTGATTGCGTTGGTCCAGACTGGCAGTAGGATGAATGTCAAGGCTCCGATTTTTGATTTCCAAATGTAGTGGCCACAGGCTTGGTCTGACTATACTAAAGGTCCGGTGTTCGAGGGCTATTTCCGAGTGGCAGTGTCGTCGTCCTAAGCTAAATTTCTGTTGCTGAATTCCTCTGGTGTAGATGTAGCACGCAGTGATAGTTGAAAGAGTGTAGGGAGTATACCTCATTGGTGGTTCTCGGTACCAAAAAGGAAGAACAAGTAGAAAGAGGGACGGTCCAAAGCGTTTCCGGTCTATGGAGTTTATGTAAACTTGACTTACCCGTTATTACTACCAGCATCCTGTGCGTCCTCAACGTATCCTGTTTCTCCTTGACTCATGGTTGCATGGGATATGTTGTATTTATAAGCAAAGATAGATTCACTCTAGTAGGGAGGGCGAGGAGTTTGATCAGGAATAAGATCGGAGAGGGAGAGAGAGAAAGAGAAAGAGAAAGGTAGAGAAGTAGATATATAAATATGGAGAATCGAAAACAGGAGAAAAAATAATTGCTAGGAGGTATATCTACAAGACTTGTTTATCGTACTAATCTTCCATGAGAATGAGGTAGCTTTACTGTGGGAATTTCGGTCTTTAAATACCTATGTATACCTAGAGAGAGGTACCTCGTATACTATAATAGTCAGGAACTGCCCAGTGGGCAACGGACCTAATCTAAGCTCCCTGATTGCGCACGTACACCACACCATCGTATTACTGCTGCCTGCTCGGCTGAGCCTTGAAAACAGCCCATTTTCGCGGGGCAGTTCAAAGGGCATCTAATATTTAAGCCATGCAACCTTCCCCTCATACATCCGTAGCTCTCAAGACTCTATGCATGGAACCTGAAAGGGATGTCGGACGAACCACCTGGGTGGCTAGATGGCTGATAGTATTTTTAATCAGACCCGTTATCATAGCCTTCTTCCAACATTATTGGTCCCACACAAGGCGCATTCTACTCCCCAGAGTATTTATAATATGGATCAGATGCTGTTTCCTTATGTTCTTTTGCTTTTTTTATGCTGTATCGTGACAACAAAAAAAAGAGAAAAGAAAAGACAAAAAAAGGAAGAAAAAGAAACTTCTGTCATGTTAAACATTGGGTTATATTATGTATCACCCGCTTGCGGCTCAAAATGATAGACAAAAACCTTGATTCAACTATCAAACCTCGTCCATAGTGCTTTAGCAAATGTAATAAGTTACTAAATCAAGTCAACGGAAGCGATACCTCAGTCTGTACCCACCTAGTAGATAATCCGATTTGCCGAGGATGAAGGGTACGACGGGAGCGAAACCTTTTTTCCCCCAGATTGGGACTCATCATGCCCGGTGCCCGTCTTCGTGAAAAGGGGGGGGGTGCAAACACTTTTAACATTTGTAATAAGAATAATAGTAATGACAAGAGATTCTGGCCATTCAGAAAGGGTAGCAATGCCCCCTACATGAACAATAAGTCCTAGGTAACTAGTTACGTACTAGATTGAACCCCAGTAATTATCTCGCTTTCTCACTTCCATGATCCGCGATTGCCGGCGTACATGTTGTCATTTCTTGCATAAGACTGGATCGCCCTTTTTGCTTCCCCTCTCTTTCTTTTAAAATAAGCACTAAGGAAAATAAACGGAATTGGATTGATGGGAGGTGGTATCAGATGCGAAGGAAGTAACACGCGCAGCCAGTGAGCCCGGGGCGTGGCAGCTGCTCAGTTCCAGCCAATGGAGAATGACCGCGGCTGAGATGTCAAGGCTTCCCCCGGCCCGTTAGATCCATACCTAGGTAAGCATGTAAGCAAGAGAAAGCAGTATCTGCCAATCAGTGACAAGGGAGTCTTGAATCCAACCGAGGGTGTCAACTGCTTAGTGTGACTCATGGGGCATGGGCTACTGGTAGAGCATTGGGGGTACCTACTTGAGTAGCTCGTCAGGTATGGTAGGTACTGCCTACTACTTAGTAAGGTATATTTTTCATGGTCTTTCTATCAACAACCTCCTTTGATCAGGCTAAATCCTCTACGCAGTATTAAGGGCAGCATCAAGGTTCAAACAAAGGCAGTCGTCGAGGTATTTCGTGGAGTCGGGCTTTCGCATTTCACTTTCACTATAGAAACTTCACATGGGCCAAAAAGAATAATTCTAAAGAGGTATAATGCAGACCGCTAGGGTTTGTAAATATGCCTAGGAATGCCTTGGAGTCTTCTCTTCTTGAAAATATCCTTCGCCTAGAGTACTGGAACAGTAAATCAAAGGTTTGTAAGGATATGTCTTACTAGGACAAACACCCAAGAATAAGTTTAAAAAAAAAAGTTTATTGAGTGGTTATGCGTTTACCAACACCCAAAATGAAGAGTATTCAAAAAAACATGTCAAGGAACTGGGTGTTCTTGCCTCAGTTTGAAGCCGTATCCGGACTAGCAAAGTTCTGTATCAAACTTGAGAGTGCCTTGATCTGATCATCTAACCCAGACTTTTGGCCTTGGAGATCATGCATCTTGGCTTCCAACATTTTCACTATGCATATGATGTTGTTTCCCCCTGGGGGAAATGGTGGGCCTGATTCACGACCTCGACTACAAGGTCTTGGTATGGCCACATGGGAAGCATCTCGAATAACTGGCGAGGTGGGCGTATAAGGGGAGGTGCGGCTATGGCACTTTTTCATATGTTGCTGAAGGTTGTACTTGCGCGGAAATGCATTTATATGGCGTGTGCAGCTCACTATAGGGCATGGGTATGACGGAGGCTGTTTGTATACCTGGGAGAGTCCATGCACCTCCCTTCGATGCCTGAGTAAATTTGCTCGTCCAGAGAAGAGACGGCTCGAGCAGCCCGCTTCATTGCATATTGCTGGCTGCTGCTCGTCCTTGGGGCTGGTTGATCGTCTACTAAAACTACGATTAGTTTGAAGAATATCGTTTGGAGGAAGGATAAGCACCTCGCAGTTCTATCAGAGCTGGAGTCACTCTCTTGAGTATCTGATCCCCATCCCTTTTCAGGAGACTTCACCGTGGCTTCATTTGTCAGATCCGCCTCTAGGTATTCGAGATGAGCATTGCCCCCTCGATTAGAAGGAAATTCTCCCCTATGCGCAATATTCACCAGCATGTTAGTATGCACATATTTGGAGGCAAAAAAGCAAAAAAGAACTGTTCCAATGGGCTGGTCTCATTCTCCTGGTCAGATGGGGCGTATTAAACGGAAATGATCAGGAAATCGTATCCTAGAGAGAAAAAAAAAAAAAAAAAAAAAAAAAAGGAACCACAATAGAGGAGATAAAAGTATGAAAGGTATTTGTCTAAGCTATTGTGGCCTAGGATTTAATTGTCCAGAATAGGCAGTTCCATGGTCGAAGCCAAGGGAACGAGGAACTGTGATAAAAATTAGATGATTGGAGAATTTTTTTTAGGTACGGGGTGTTAGCTTACCAAAATCGGGGTTTATTTCATTTTTTGTCTAAAGAAAAGCCGGAAAGTTAGTATCTCTTAATACAACAAACTCAAGAAAGGCAGTCAAGTCAAGCTGTGACTGCCATCAAGAAGGAGTGCAGTCAGTAGTGTGTGATCAGTTATCAAATAGGTTGTTGTTTTTAAAGAGTAAGGTTAACTTAGGATCGTGACATCCGGGAGATGTAGTTGTATCATCCAGTGTGTGGAATGGGTCCTTGGGTAGTTGTTGCCCCGAGATATGGGGAAAGTGCAGTGTGTTATGATTCTTACCTGTCTGTCCAATGGATTTCTGGTGATTATCGTCTTGTATCAGTTTCTGGGTCGCATCCATTCCAAAGGATGGTCCAAAACGGGTTACTTCCAGGAGGACTGTGAAAGCCAATTCCATGGATATCCATCAAATGGAGTCTTCTATTCTTGTCTTCCCTTCCAAAACCACACACAGTGGTTAAAGGAATCCTGTTATCCACCTAAACCAGGAGAGCTGGGCTGTAGGGCACATAACCAGCGGAGCGCAATATAGAAGAAGGGAACAAGAAAACCGTGAAAATGCTACTTACTTTTCGGATATTTTGTTGCGAGAAAGGATAGTAGTAATCGTATCCAACTCCATGCTCTCGTGTCTGTCCATATCGCTGGAATTCATGGCTTCGAATGGGTCCGCAGCGTTGGTTTAGGAGAAGTGGAGATGACCATCGGCGGAGGAATGAAACTAGAGACACAATGGGATGAGAGCAAAGCAATAGAAGAATAGCTGTGAGTCTGGGTTGGCATTGAGAATGGGATAGCTACAGGGTCGGAGAGCCTCAACTTGATCGGGAGAAGGTGGTTTAAATGAGAGAGAGAGTGTGTGAAAAAACCCCCACTATCTTTCATAGTGAATGGGCAAAGCCTTACAGAGAATATTCATTGGTATTGTTAGGTTAGTTGGTGTTGGTGTCTAAAACAAGGACGCTTGAACCCCTACTATTCAGATAGGTGAGGTGGGCAGTGATGATGGCACCAAGGGGCAACATAAAGTACCTTGTAACAAAAGGAAAGAAAAATTTCAAGTTGTGGTAAGAATATGCCTCTGCTGCCTTAGAAATACCTTTTTTTGCTCATAAATCAAACATCTCCTGGCTATACCATTAGGCGACCAATATGAAAAAAGAAGTATACCTAGAAATCATTTTTCATTGGTACACTTTCGCAAGGCAAAATAGCTCGAGGCTGAAAGGCGGCGTTCGCCCTTTTGCCCTTTTCGCCCTACTTTGCCCACCCCAAAGGCTCCGCGCGAGTCATTCATCCTTACATCCGCCTAGTGCACTGGACTCTGATGTGTTGGCAGCGGCACATCCACCCATCCTATGCTTTCCCCCTGCGCGGCTCGTTTAAGGGTGCGCATGTGTGGGGAAGAAAAACCAAAAGAACATTTTGCGCCTCAAAAACTGCCCTGTTTTGTTTTAATACGGACTCTTACGGAATACCTAAAATTAAAATTAAGCCTAGTGACCCTATTACCTATGGTGGGCACCAAACAAAAAAAAGATAAATCTCCATAACATAATACAGAATAAAGCGAGGTTGAAAATCCTAGGTATGAGTATGTATTTGTAATTCTAGCAGACAAGACCTCGAAATTGGTGGGCTCAAAACGAGCCTCGGTGCCTCTCGTTTAACCTGGTGTTATTAGTCTGACTGGCTTTTTTTCAAAGTTGTTGATTAAGGCTACCTGTACTATCAAAGTGCTTAGCGATTTATTCAATATCTATGATATGGCATTTGGGCGACTGTCACTGCCCAGTTCTCTTTTTCACCAGGGACTTTATACATAGTACCCGACTCCCATCAATTTTTAGCTTAGGGTTCTCTAAAGTACCTATCTAGGGTTGGGGCCTATTTAACAATTACAGAGGGTTATTACATGCCTAGTTGTTGTGTAAGAAACATTTTGTAGATCTCCTGTATCAATTTCGTTGAACTCTGTCAACTCCACGACAAGTTGAAGCCCACTGAGACCCCGCATTATGTGGGATTCAAGGCTGGCTTAACTCAAAATTACTCGTGTATCCTCCTATCTCGCACGGACCAACATAACTATCAGATCAACATGAAAGATCATCACTGCAATTTAATCTCCTCTGCAGAAAGAAACATACGATTCAATGAGGAAGGTCCGCCCGATTGATGCCCAAAGGTGAGTCCATGTGGCGAGCTAGGATTTTTTTTATAAACGCGGATTAGTTGCTTTATCCTGCAAAGTGATGCATTCTCTCAAAGCCTGTCTCTACTAGGTTTGGATTGACATAAATTTATCTCCATCAAGGTCATTGAAAAACGCCATATCGTCATATCAGCTCGAGCAAAAGACTTTCAAGTATTTGTTGGAAGCGTGAATCGTACCAATTCTTGGTGAATGTAGGCTATCTGACCGGCTAGGACATGGTCATAAAAAATCATGACTCGATTGGGCCGCAATTTTGGGCTAGGCGATCAAGATCAAGATTCCTTCCTGCCTTGCACCTGACTCGAGCTGTATAAGTGAATGTGCCGCCGCTTCAATATACTTCTCGAAGATTCCTTGGTTTTCTGGGCCTTGTATCTTGAGAACAAGGATTGGTGGGGGGAAGGGGGCATTTTCGCCCAGTACGATTAGTTCAGGTTGAGTAGATTGGTGGCCTTTCTATGCATACATTCAAGCCTGAAGCATTTTCAGGAAAGGGGCGTCGAAAATCATGGAATAAATACTTGAGAGGTGGTTCTCACTGATGCGAAAAAACGTCACCTATAAGCCCTACGCTCACAGAATGCCGTGATTAAGGAAATGATCAAAGACATCGTGATTAGTTGCGGTCATCGCTTAGGCGAATTTGCTTATCTGATGATCTGTAAGTTCTCAGACAGCAAAGTTGAGAACTAATACCTTTTTGGTGTACCTAGTTCACGACTAAAACGAACACCTATTACCGCAATCGAGCTTGCTTCTACGAGTTGTTTGACTGGATATGGCAAGCCTGGCTTACAACGAGGGCCATGCCCACTCTATGAAGGTAAACCCACCTCCCTAGCCCTTCTTGAGAGTGTTCCTAGCTCTTGAAATCATGCAGGATCAAACACTCCATAGAGAGGGGAGTATGCCCCTTTTATTAATTCCAGGTGCTTAGAGGGGTAATACTTCTCCAAAAGGAAAATACCCGTTCAAGGTTTCTGAAAAAACACTCTCGCCCCTAGTCAGTTTTAAACAGTTTCAGCACAATTCAGGCTGATTACCTCGCTACTCAATACCACAAGAAATAAAATTATCTCGTCCCGAAATGCCGATCCAAACAAGCAATGGACCGCTTAATCTCATAGGCGGGTTTTAACTAAGCAACCGAAGACTGACGGCGTCATCTAAACACTCCCCTTGATTGCTGGATTTTCTCCCCTGCTCCACTTTAGATTGTCCCCACACTCTTCACCAGCCATCGCTGTCAACAACAATAATAATGCTATCAGGGACTCATCACTCGTGTTATGCAAAGTATGCTCATTCCGGCTAATATTGACGCGGAGAACAGAAGAAATTGCGGAGAGGGGCCTGGTTAATCCATTCTATTTCCATTGCGGAGCGGAAACATCCCCGCAATATCTGCTTCATTACAAACAGAAAATAGAAAAAAAAAGAGTTTAAATAAAATGAGGGGAAGTAGAAGGATATGCAATGTAACTGCAACAATTGTACTTCAATTCATCCTTAAACCCACGCATCTATTCAGAAGTACTGTGTAGAGCCGAACCACCCATGCAGAGAGCCATCCTGGGGGCGTTTCTCGCCCTCGATGTCGTCGCCGCGACCATCACGATCGACACTACATCGAAACTGCAACATATTGACGGTTTCGGTTTCTCCCAAGCTTTTGGTCGTGCACAGGAATTCCAAGACGCAAACTCTACCCTCCAACAGGCGGCATTAGATTTACTCTTCAGTACCGAGACGGGAGCGGGGTTCAGTATCATTCGAAACTGGATCCCTTCTTCTACGGCCTTCACGATTGAGCCGAATAGTCCTGGATCTCCGGGTACGGCGCCCACGTATACTTGGGACGGTGGTGATGAGGGACAGGTCTGGTTTTCGAAGCAGGCAGCGAGTTATGGCGTGAACCAGATCTATGCGGATGCGTGGAGTGCGCCTGGGTTTATGAAGACGAGTGGGAATGAGGCGACGGCAGGGTATGAATTCTTTTTTCCTTCCTTTTTCTGTTTTGCTTTGGGGTTTATTTCCTTGAGTCGAGGGCGCCAAAACAAGACTGGATATGTTTATGCTAACTGTTGTCTAGTTATCTTTGTGGTACTACGGGCCACACTTGCTCCACTGGTGACTGGAGGCAAGCCTACGCCAACTATCTTGTTCAATATGTCAAGTACTACGCCCAGGAGGGGTTAGAGATCACTCATCTTGGTTTCTTGAATGAACCCGATTATCAGTAAGTTGTGCTAAGAGCCCTCTCCCCTATTTCGTGAGCTTCTCCCAGCAAATGCGGCGACTAACTGAAACAGAGTGAGCTATTCGCAGATGCAGATCAGCACCGACGCTCACGAGGCCATCGAGTTCATTCCTATGCTTTATGAAACCGTCCAGGAAGCTGATCTCGATTTGAAAATCACATGCTGTGATGCCATGGGATGGTCTACCCAAGCGACCTACACTAATGCACTTGTAGCCGCCGGAATGGAGGACTATCTGAGTGTTATCACTTCCCACATGTACTCAAGTGATCCTACCTATGCTCTGAGCACCACATTGCCCACCTGGCTATCCGAAGCCGGTGTGTCAAGCAGTGCTTATCCCTTCATTGCTACCTGGTATAGCTCTGGTGCTCCGGATGAAGGCATGACCTGGGCGAACAAGCTTGCAACCGGATTCATTAATGCTGGACTATCCGCTTATATCTACTGGGAGGGATTTGAGATCGGTCAGACCCAATCTGCAAGCCATCTAGTCGACACAGCTAATGGCGAGCCCTTCCCCTCCGGCATCTACTACGCCTTCGCCATGTGGTCTCGCTTCATCCGTCCTGGTGCCTACCGTGTTAAAACCACCGGTTCTGTGTCAAATGTTGCCACAGCAGCCTTCCAGAATACGGATGGCAGTATTGTAGTGGTCCTGACCAACAGCGGGAGCTCTTCACAAACAGCGGATCTGGCTCTCGCGGGCAGTGGCATTGCCACGTCCTCTGTCAAGGCCTGGTTGACGGATAATACCCACAAAATTGCAGAGATGAGTGTGACTGCCGGAACCTCGTCAGTGGCATTCACAGTTCCGGCATACAGTGTGGTGACTGTCAAGTTCAGTGCTGGCTCTGGCTCCGGATCTAGCTCTAGCTCCAGCTCAACCACTACTACCACAAGCCTGAAGACAACAATGTCCACAACTACCACTAAGACGACCACTACTACCACTACTACCACAACCTCTGCATCGAGTGCCACTCAGACTCACTGGGGCCAGTGCGGAGGCCAGGGTTGGACTGGACCCACCACCTGTGCGTCTCCATACACATGTCAGAAGCAGAATGACTGGTACTCTCAGTGTTTGTGAGGATGATGGATGAAAGGATTGGATGAATCTGTGTTTTTCTCTTTGCAGTCTTTCTTGGAGAAAGCTCAAAATAAATTCATGATCCGGTTTCATGTCAATATATCTCCAACACACTAAATCCCGAAAAGGAAGCTTTTTTATATCACTCTAAGAGAATATAGCGTAGCCTTACGATGGTAAAATTCATAAAATCCTCATCCTAGACGGTTCTGTACCGCTTCATGCCGAGCTTTCATGGGAAGGAAAAGGAGAATAGAAAAAAGAAAAAAGTCCCGTGGGCAGCAAGGCAGTGTCAGGCACCAATGCCCGACTAATTGTGTACAGCCTTGCGCTGCCAAATTTTAGTGCAGGAGGATTCGAACCACACGTAGGAAGAAGCCTTGCCAGATCCTTAATCCAAAACCCCTCATCCTGCTATCCTGAAGCCTTCAATTTGACCTCGCGCGGGATTCCAGCGTCAAAAGCACGCCAGAATACAAAAAAACGAGCTTGTCACAAACCAGAAAGATCGGGAGGTCTAGATGAAAATGAAATAATATGGCAACCCCGTCGCTATCACACGATGACTACACGGTCGCATGGATCTGCGCGTTGCCGCTGGAGTTGGCGGCCGCAAAGGCTATGCTTGACGAGACTCACGCTCTGCTCTATCAACCACTATCGGACCACAATACATATGCATTTGGGAGACTAGGGGCACATAACATAGTAATTGCATGCTTGCCGTTTGGGGTGTATGGAATAACCCCGGCTGCCACTGTTTTGGCGCAAACACTGTCAACTTTTCCATCACTTCGGTTTAGCCTCATGGTTGGCATTGGTGGCGGAGTGCCAAAGCATGATATTCGACTTGGCGATGTTGTTGTCAGCAAGCCCACTGGAACTTGTGGTGGTGTCATACAATATGATTATGGGAAAACAGTCCGTCAGGGAAAATTTGAGCGGATTGGGTCTCTCAACAAACCCCCACAGATTCTGCTCACTGCTCTCGCGCAAATGGAAAGCGACCAGCTAATGAAGAGGAGAGAAACGCCGATCAAAGATCTTATTACCCGAACACTCGAGAAATACCCAGAAATGAACGATGGATTTGCGCGCCCGCAAAACGATTGGCTTTATGCCGCCACATATGACCATGCAGGTAGTGGCCCGAACTGTTCACTCTGCGATCCAAAACAATTGGTGGATCGCCCTCCGCGGTCAACTGATGAGCCTTTTATTCATCATGGCTTGATTGCTTCTGGAAATCAGGTCATCAAAGATGCTCGGAAGCGTGATCAAATTGCTGAAGAGTTTGATATACTCTGTTTTGAGATGGAAGCTGCGGCCCTTATGGATCAGTTTCCTTGTCTCGTCATTCGTGGCATCTGTGACTATTCAGATACTCATAAAAATAATGAGTGGCAGGGATATGCAGCGTTGGCAGCTGCAGCATACGCAACGCTGCTGTTATTAGTAGTGCCTGCACCTACTCCTCAATCGAAGCCGAAAAGCCCCATGGATGATAAGTACCGGGAGTATCATCAATTATTCCGCCTTGTCCGGGATGAGAAGGATAATTCATATGAGTGGTATAAAGACCAGATAGAATACCGAGTGGAAGGCACTTGCCAGTGGTTTTTGACACAGCCATGTCTTGAAACTTGGATGCAACAAGAGACCGGCATATTAGTGGTTACAGCTGATCCCGGCTGTGGGAAGTCAGTATTAGCGAAATATCTGATAGACCACTGGCTTCCCAAATCGACTGCTATTTGTTACTTCTTCTTCAAAGACCAGGATCAAAATACTCTACAACAAGCAGTCTGTGCCATATTGCATCAGCTTTTTATATACAAGCCTTCATTACTGCGGCACGTCGAGCCAGAATATAATCGCAATGGCAACGGTTCCAAGCTTGTGAATATCGACTCGAGTCTCATAAATATCTTGGAAAATACAGGGAAGGATTCAGAAGCTGGCTCTGTGATATTTGTACTAGATGCCCTCGATGAATGCAAGTCGTCGGAGCTTGAAAAATTAATCAAGCTATTGAGGTTTCGATTTTATCAAAGAAAGGATGGCTTTGGCAAGGTGAAGTTTTTACTAACCAGCCGCCCGTATGGCCATATCATGTCTGAGTTCAAGGGGCTCACGGAAACATTTCCCTATATTCATATCCCAGGTGAAAATCAATCTGAATCAATCGGGAGAGAAGTGAATGAGGTGATCAAGTACCGAGTCAGTCAGCTAGCCAAGGAGAAAAGGCTCTCCCCTGATATTGGAGAACATCTTGAGCAACAATTACTTGGAATCCCCCATCGCACATATCTTTGGGCTCACTTAGTTTTTGATTTTTTAAAGAAACACAACTTTCGAAAAACGAAAAAGGGCATTGAAATTCACATCAAGGAACTTCCGAAGAATGTGAACGATGCCTATGAGAGCATTCTTGACAGATCAAGCGACACTCCTATGGCTCGAAAAGCCTTATGCATCATTCTTGCAGCTCGCCGACCCCTTACGCTTAGGGAAATGAACATAGCTCTGAATATTGAAAATACGTCTGAATCTATAGAGGATATTGATCTTGAAGCGGATGACGACTTTGCGGAGACCTTGAGGAATTTGTGTGGACTATTCGTCCTAGTTCACGATAAAAAGATATATTTTCTTCATCAAACCGCGCGCGAGTTTCTCCTCTGCAAAGATACGGCTGACGTTGGCCACCTATCTGTATGGAGCGGCTCTATCTATACTCAAGCTGCAGAATCGATTCTTGCAGTGAGCTGCATCGTTTACATTCGAAGGCTTATGTCTGCTCGGGAGAGATATTTTCTAGATTATTCTGCGGGTTACTGGGCTGAGCACTTCAGAAATGGATGTACGGAACAACTTGAAGATATGCTGCCCTTAGCTCTTGATTTATGTGGCTATAGGAGTTATAATAAACTATCTTGGTTTGAAATATACTGGGACAACAATCCTCATACCTACGGCATTTGCCCTAGAAAAATAACCCCTGTATGGGTCGCCGCTTATTTTGGACTGGAGAAAGTGTTGCAAAAGCTTCTCTCCAATCCAATCTCTTTCACTATGCAGTTTGATGCATATTATGATCAAAAGGATGATTATGGTCAGACACCACTCTCAAGGGCAGCAGAGGAAGGACATGAGGCTGTTGTGGCACTACTGTTAGACAGGGGTTCTGATATTGAATCCAAGGATGAGGACCATCGGACACCACTCTCCTGGGCAGCTGAGAATGGACGTGAGGCTGTTGTGGCACTGCTGTTAGATAGGGGTGCTGATATTGAATCCAAGGATCAGGACCATTGGACACCACTATCAAGGGCAGCAGAAGGAGGACATGAGACTGTTGTGGCACTGCTATTAGATAGGGGTGCTGATGTTGAGTCTAAAGATCAGTACCACCAGACACCACTATCCTGGGCAGCAGTAGCAGGATATGAGGCTATTGTGGTACTGCTACTAGATAGGGGTGCTAATATTGAATCCAAGGATCAGTACTACCAGACACCACTATCCTGGGCAGCTGAGAATGGATATAGGGCTGTTGTAGCACTGCTGTTAGATAGGGGTGCTGATGTTGAATCCCAAGATCAGTATCACCGAACACCACTATCCTGGGCAGCTAGAAATGGATATGAGACTGTTGTAGCACTGCTGCTAGACAGAGGTGCTGATATTGAATCCAAGGATTGGCACTGCCAGACACCACTATCAAGGGCAGCTATGAATGGATATGAGACTGTTGTGGCACTACTGTTAGAAAGGGGTGCTGATATTGAATCCAAGGATTGGCACTGCCAGACACCACTCTCCTGGGCAGCTGAGAATGGACATGAGGCTGTTGTGGCACTGCTATTAGATAGGGGTGCTGATATTGAATCCAAGAATCAGTGCCACTGGACACCACTATGCCAGGCAGCACAAGGAGGACATGAGGCTGTTGTGGCACTGTTATTAGATAGGGGTGCTGATATTGAATCCAAGGATCATAGCCACCGAACACCACTCTTCTGGGCAGCACAAGGAGGACGTGAGGCTGTTGTGGCACTGCTATTAGATAGGGGTGCTGATATTGAATCCAAGGATCAGTGCCACTGGACACCACTATGCCAGGCAGCACAAGGAGGACATGAGGCTGTTGTGGCACTGCTATTAGATAGGGGTGCTGGTATTGAATCCAAGGATCATGGCCACCGAACGCCACTCTTCTGGGCAGCACAAGGAGGACATGAGGCTGTTGTGGCACTGCTATTAGATAGGGGTGCTGATATTGAATCCAAGGATCAGGACCACCGGACACCACTATCAAGGGCAACAGCAAGAGGACATGAGGCTGTTGTGGCACTGCTATTAGATGGGGGTGCTGATATTGAATCTAAGGATCATGGCCACCGGACACCATTAAGAGGGGCAGTAGAAAGAGGATATGAGGCTGTTGTGGCACTGCTGTTAGACAGGGGTGCTGATATTGAATCCAAGGATCAGAACCACCGGACACCACTATCCTGGGCCGCAGCAAGAGGGTATGAGGATATTGTAGCACTGCTGCTAGACAGGGGTGCTGATATTGAATCCAAGGATCAGGACCACCAAACACCACTATCAAGGGCAGCTGAGAATGGACATGAGACTGTTGTGGCACTGCTGCTACACAGAGGTGCTGATGTTGAATCTAAAGATTGGGGCCACCGGACACCACTATCAAGGGCAGCAGAAGGAGGATATGAAACTATTGTGGCGCAGCTGTTAGATGGGGGTGCTAATGTTGAATCCAAGAATCAGAACCACCGGACACCACTATCCTGGGCCGCAGCAAGAGGGTATGAGGCTGTTGTGGCACTGCTGTTAGATAGGGGTGCTGATATTGAATCTAAGAATGGTTTCCATCAGACACCACTATGCTTAGCAGCAGAGAAAGGACATAAGGCTGTTGTTGCACTGCTGTTAGATAGGGGTGCTGATATTGAATCTAAGAATGGTTTCCATCAGACACCGCTATCCTTAGCAGCAAAAAAAGGACATGAGGCTGTTGTAGCACTGCTGGTAGACAGGGGTGCAGATATTGAATCCGAGCATGAATACTACCAGACACCACTATCCTGGGCAGCAGCAAGAGGACATGAGGCCGTTGTGGCACTGCTGTTAGACAGTAGTGCTGATGTTGAATCCAAGGATGAATAGTACCAGACACCACTATCAAGGGCAGCAGCAAGAGGACATGAGGCCGTTGTGGCACTACTTGAAAAACATATAACAACCAAGAGACAGTTACATACCTGTTCTTAAAATTGCTTAACCTATTCTGAGACATATTTCAATTACTACTCTAAAGAAAGTTAAGTTTAATCATAATTTGCCCAAGTTTTTATTATCTTTAATAAATCATATAATTGGTTCTAAAGTACTTAGACAATTGCTTTCAAGTTTGAATCGCCCAATATACGCATATATCAGATAGATGCTGAACAATAGGCACAGCGTAGCTACGATAGATGGTAGTGTCTACCTACCTTACAGAGGTGTCTTTACTACCACAACTCACTTGACTGCCCCCAGCGATTCTAAAAGAGTACTGATTTTAGAATAATTTACCTTGGATAGCGTACATCCCCTTCTTAAACAAGGGACTAATCTGATGGGAGCCAATTGGCAGAACTTGTTGACCCAAGGATTTCGCGAGAAGATACGGTAGCCGGAAGTAGAAATCGAATCCCCCTGATACCAGACATGATGACCCCCTCTGTCCTGTTTATTCGCAAACCAGATGATTCTTGTTGTCTTAAAAGGGTAGAGCGAAAAAAGTGAAAATTACAGATTTTATTCAGAGCAATTGCTGAGTACCTATCATCTGGTTCTGGTTGGGAGGGCAACCTTAATGATCCGATTATTATTCTTTTTATCAATACTACGTTAATTGGCTGCAGGAAGAACAGAAGGGGAAAAAAAAAAAAAAGACACATCAGTTTATACTATCATGGTCGGAGACGATGTCTCAAATTTTTCACCTAAGCTTTTTTTTTTTTGACCTTGCTTCTAATGGCATTGCCATATTTCTATACAGTAGGTTCATTACATTGAGGATTCCGCAACTTCTGTGACTTTGATTTGCATTTATTCTTTTGTTGAATAGGAAGGATCCTCTAATCTAGCAGGCCAAGAGAATTACTGGTTGAATTTTACGCGAGCGAATCTTTATTTTATTTTATATTTTATTTTGGTTTTAAATAGTGCAGAGCAAAGTGCACTAGGAGAACTCACCTGATCTTCGAGGTTATATATTTTTTCTAATAAAACCCCATACATTGCCGTACAGGTTTCGAGGAGCAAGCATAGTGCAGGATGGCTAGGCAGGACAGCAATTGTGGCTGTGAAGAAAAAAGGATAAATAAAAAAAAAAAGAGAAAAGAGAAGCAAAGAAAATATGTGATGAGGAGCTAAAAATCGATTTGTATGGGATGGGGTTAAGAAGAAGAATAGATGGTTTGAGCGATTAATTTCGTCCAGTCACTTGTTACATAAAATCGCCTCCGCCCCCCTTTTTTTTTCCATTTCTCTATCGCCTTTTCAGGGTCTTCTTTTGGGATTGAAGTCGACACTCGATGCCAGGATTCTTTTTCAATGGAGTAGTGTATTTTGTAGGACGTAGAGTGATAGAGCTTATTTCTCCGTGTGCTTTTTGCATGTTCATTCGCCAATACAGTGCTCAATTGCAAAGATGTGCGCACGCGCAAAGGAGAGAAGAAGAAGAAGTAAGGAACCAGGCCAAGTGCATCGCTAACAACCACTAATGATGAGGGATTTGTTCTCAATTCTCCCAACCAGTCTCTGAGAGGCGTAAGGGGATCTGCCCAGCCTACGATTCTTATTTCTGGTACGTCATGTTGAAAGCTTCAAGAGCGAAGCCCCCTCTCTCAGGGATGAGGGATTTATACGACGCACCCCAGCCAGTCAGTCCGTATTAAAGGCCCACCTGAGAGAGTGGAAAGTCGTTTATGTTACTTCCTATTTAATAAGATTGAGTTGTCAATTCGAGTTGCCGGAGGTTGTTCACGATTATTACAACTCTCCATCCCTCCGACTACGTGCGTCTTTGGAACGACAACCTCCTTCAAGGACGACAGCTGGATCACCTACTGCCCTTCATGCCAGCCCGGTATGCACCCCAACAACCATGATAACCAGGTTAAAAAATCGCCTTTGCGGCTACACCACCATTACTGCTATATTCTCTTCTGGATTATCTTGGCATCGGTGATCCTCCGTATCGTTGGAGGAGTGTCTTATATCGATGCCTTGGTTCTCGCCTCCGGGGCAGCGACGCAAAGCGGCCTCAACCCCGTTGACATCCATCAATTACATGTCGTGCAACAGGTAGCCCTCTGGATCGTTCCCATGGTGACCAGCGTGATATTTCTCAACACCCTTATCGTCTTCATCCGTCTGTACTGGTTCCGAGCCCGGTTCCAGAGCCTCGTCAGTGAAGCCAAGCTATTGTGTCAAGCGGAGAGGCAGCGATGGAGCCTAGAGCTCTCCAGGTCTGAAGTTCAAGCGTCTTCGGAGTCATTCGAGATCAGTAGATCTGCGCCAAGCAATTCAGCAGAGCGGATCAGTCAGGAGCATCAGCCGCTCCTAGAAAGGCATGAAAGTGGAAGTCAAGGAGAAGAAGAACAGACACCGTCCCAGGGCTTGGGTCCCAGTTTATCAAGTCCAACGGGGCCCCATATTACCTTCCGTGAACCTGATCTTGAACATGGGATAAAACACCCCCATCGATCATATTCTTACCGATCTCAATCTCAACAACTGGAATTGGGAATACAGCGATCATACAGTGATCTTGAACAGCAGCGGCCCAATCACGATTTATCGTCACTACCTGCGCTAATGTGGCAGCAATCAATAGCCAGTTATTCCGACTGGAATGAGAGGCAAAAGGAGGAGCTCGGGGGGGTCGAGTACCGGGCTTTAAAAACACTGCTGGTCATCTTGATTTGCTACTACCTGCTCTTCCACCTGTTGGGAGCTTTAATCTTCATCTCATGGACCTACTCAAATCCACAGTATGTAGACGTATTTCGGGCGATTGGCGTCAGTCAGTCCTGGTGGGCTATATTCACATCTGGGTCTGCGTTCAATGACCTGGGATATACACTGACCCCGAACTCGATGGAACCCTTCAACACGGCTCCATTACCTCTCCTCATGATGGCGTTTCTAATCGTGATCGGCAACACCGGGTTCCCGTGCATGCTTCGCTTGATTATCTGGACCCTATCCAAGCTCGTCCGGTGCGGATGTGCGTTTGAGGAGGAGTTGCATTATCTCCTCGACCACCCACGACGGTGTTTCACCCTTTTGTTTCCGGCCGCAGAGACATGGCGATTGACATGGGTGCTCCTCCTCCTGAATGCTATCGACCTAGCCATCTTTTGGGCGCTTGAAGCTGTGAGATGAAATCATCACTTGTTTTTTTTGTTTTTACAAGCCCCTCATAGCTGACACCTGACTGCATTACTAGCCCAAGGAAGCCAATAAACCCATGTCGATTCCCATGGTATTCGTAAACGCGCTGTTCCAAATCGCATCCACCAGAACAGCAGGATTCAGTACCAAGCCATTATCCGGACTCCATCCGGGTACCCAAGTCTCCTTCATAGTCATGATGTACATCTCTGCCTTCCCGTCTGCAATCACCATCCGCAAAACCAACATCTACGAGGAACAAAGCCTAGGCATCTATGAAGATCACGAGTATTCCAAATCGGGCCACTCATCGGGCCTCTCCGATCACATCCAGCGCCAGCTCGGGTTCGATCTCTGGTACGTGATGCTGGGCTTCTTCATCATCGCCGTAGCAGAAGGTCAACGTCTCCAGGCGAGCAAAGACGACTCCTCATCGGCATTTTCCTTGTTCCCTGTTCTCTTCGAGATCGTGTCCGCATATGGCACCGTCGGGCTATCCCTGGGATATCCCAAGACGGACACGAGCCTGTGCGCGGAGTTTGGAGCAATCTCGAAACTAGTCATTATCGCTATGCAGGTGCGTGGCCGTCACCGCGGACTACCTCATGCTGTTGACCATGCCATTCTACTTCCGAGTGACCTCAGTAGTGCTTCGAACCAGGGAGGTCCCCAGGAATGGTGGTGGAAGCGATGGCTGCGGAAGCGAAGGTCCACTCTGAGCGGATTCTTCCCGCTGCCGCAGCAGAGCGAGATGAGTTCTGAAGAACGTGGACGATTGCTTTGATATTTTTTATTTTTATTTTTATTTTTTTCCTTTTTTCCCATTCAACAGTCGAGCTATGTAATCTATCATCTACAGTACCCTACTCTAGAGAGAAGATCATTAGACACGAGCTAGAATTTTTTTTTTACGAGTATTGATTGCAAATAGCTGCAAAAGAACTCATAGGTCAAATTCTTTCCACTTCTCTTCTTTTCTTTTAGGTTCCTCGGTTTATACGCGATGTATACAACCACAATTCTACAGTGGTATAATCACATTCCACAGTGAGACATGCAGTTGAATCTCATCTCGTAATGATTGATCCTTTAAAGAAAAACTTTTTTTCTTATCTATGGACTCAATTAAGGCACGGCACAAGAAAGAGAAAGGGCAAAAAAAATAATAATAATAATAAATAAAAAAATTAAAAAAACGGAGGTAAAAAACAAAAAGGGAAAAAAAAAGTTTTTTTTCTCATCTAATAATTACTTCATCAATGAATCTAGATACCTACCTACCTAAAGGATCCAACCTCGGGAATCACATTCACATTTAAGCTAAATGACACATACAAGTTCGTTAGGGAAGGCGATCGCCGAGGCATAGTAGGTAGTGAAGTGGATTAGAGCGGATGAAGACCGAATACCTCTCTACCTACCGACTAGGTC
Source organism: Aspergillus haitiensis (assembly GCA_027569155.1). Classification (NCBI taxonomy): domain Eukaryota; kingdom Fungi; phylum Ascomycota; class Eurotiomycetes; order Eurotiales; family Aspergillaceae; genus Aspergillus; species Aspergillus haitiensis. Next base: position 218,040 of record JAPDEO010000058.1, on the reverse strand, counting down.
GTTCGAACGTTCGCCCTGAAAAAGAAGAACAAAAACGCGATCCGACGTCGTTCCGTGGTTCCTTGCCTGTGTGTGTGCTGTTAACATTCTTCGGACGGCGGACATTATTATACATTAATGGAGAAAAGGAAATAAGTCGGACTTCCGAGTCGCCGAGATACCGATTAAATAATCACCTCTACCTAACCTAACCTAACCTGTACCAATCAATCATAGGTACCGTAGGGAGCTACATAAGTAGTGCACCAAATGTTTTGTCCGGTGCATAACACAGCATAGCGACTTAGTAATTATGCAGCGCATCCATAGGTGTAGGTACCTAGGTAGATAGGTATATTAGGTGTTAACTTAAGTCCTCAGCTGTCGTCGGTATTTCCGATGAGCATGATTGGGCACAACTCTCTTTGGGAGCTGAGTGCCATGGGACACATTGCAACTCCTGACGATGGTTTCCCAATTCAAAGACTCCCGTCATGAGATGTCATTCATTATGGAAGAATTAATAATACGCCTGAGAGGCCTAGAAGCCAGGTAGCTAGGTAGCTAGGTTCGTAGATAGATTGGTTCCGAGTACGAGGGTGCCCACAATAGCTATTGTCAGTGTTTTTGTAGGTTGTTATTTCTGTCAGACGAACCTACTTAGGTTGATTTGATACTTTGTACCAGGTTTATGATACCTAGCTACGTACGTAGGTACCTAGGTAGGTAAGTACTAAGGTAAGGTAGAATCCAATTTGAAGGCCGGTCGTCCAACACCATTCAAAATGTGACTCGTGATGTCATGAGCAAACAGTATTGCTTCGCTACCGTTCTTAGTTAATATCGCAACGTTCAATTATATTGTTTTTTGTAATGAAAGATAAAAGCATAAAAGTAAAAATAATTAAAAATGAATAAACCAAATTAAAGCTTCGGGCTTTGAAAAGGCTTTTTTTGAACAAGTTTGTCTTCGATCCAGCCATCTGGTTTAACTAGGTAATATATCTTGCCTTATCTCTGATATTCCGTAACCTCACTAACCGACCTAGGTAGTTAATCAGTTGCTCAGTTCTAGTTATGGCTCATGCCAGCATATTAATTGCCTTTTATTAACTAGCTACAAACGCCATAACTATCTTAATATGTGTTTCGGTGTGAGACTTGAGACTTCTAGAAGAAATTTGATTGAGCCCGTGCGCGATAAAGAAACTCCAAATAGACTGACTATATTGTCATCTGTCATCATTATGTACTTATTATGTGCTTATTATCGTTATGATTATTCAGGTTCTTGTTGTTCTAGTGCTTATTTAGGGCTGGCAGTTAAGATTACATTGTATAGTATCTGCCTAGATAGGAAGAGGGCCGGTGATTGTTGAGGCATGTGCAATAACGTCGAGGTAATCCCCCCTTAACTCCAGGCTCCTTAATAATACTAAGAGTGGTAGTCAGCGCTTAAGTGACTAGCATGATGACACACAGACAAGATGAGATGATCTCATTTTGATCGGGTGAAGGGATCATTCCGCAACGACTTTCCTTCTCCTCTTTAGTTAATATAGAGACCCATACAAGCTCTTCAGGAGTGTGGGCTCACAACGTCTAGTCAGGAGTCAGCACTCAGTCCCATCTCGACTGATTATGCCGATCAGATTTCTTAATCAGGTGTGCATACTTTCAGGAAGTTTGCTCCAGTCCAATTTTCTTCGGTTAGGCATTCTAATCGAGATCGCTATTTGCACCTAAAGCATCATAAAAGAAGACAAATAAAATAAAAAAAATTTTTTTTTAAAAAAAAAGGAACTAAGAGATATCGAGTGTATCATTCCATCACCCATTTATGGGATATTATGCAGTGATGAGTTGTAGATTGATTTTCCCCAATACTAGGAGCCAAATGCACGCTCTCAAGATCGACCTGGGCCATCGATCGATCGCATTGGACCGTGAACCCGCGTTTACAAGATACAGTACAGCAAAGAGAAGGAATAAGAAGGCAGAATCCCAAAGTACAGAAGAGGGGGTTTTGATCGCCTCTTGATCAGCAGGCATCGCACCAGCCAGATTGCTGACACGTTTTGTTCACGTAGTTTTCAGCGGTCAGCATGTCCCATGCCAAGCTTTAGATGAGTGGTGGTGACTGCGGCTCTCTCAAACCCCCCCCTCCACAATCTGACTTGACTTCCCTCTTTTTTGTGTCTTCAGGGTCCTTGCAAATTTCTTAGAGGAGTGGCGAAAGTGAGGGGGGAAAAACGAATTATGTGGCAGTCCGTGCTACCTAATGTAATCTCCCCCAGCGCTTTGACACTGACAGTCAATTTCGTGGAAGACTCAGACCCAACGAAATCAAAGATTAGGTAGGTAGGTGACTGCCAAATGTTTCCCAATCGATCTCCATCTCCATCTTCATCCATGAAAACTTGTGGGAGAAAGAAGTCTAGCTGAATGTATCATGCCATTGTGGATGAGTATTGGATCTGGATCTAGCCTTTCGTACTCGCTTGATGTTCCACCATCCTATGGTGGAACAAGGCTGAAGTGGTTCTGCTGGGTACCCGCGGAGTTTGCCGATCAAATAATCACAGAAAGTAAAAAAAAAAAAAACCGAACCAGTAAACGAAATGATTGCAAAACCATCAACAAAGTTGCCTGGTGCAAACCCAATCCCAATGCAAACAGACGATTTCTAATCACATTCTTACCAATTCCACCTTCTCTGTCAGAGAATCCTTCTAGGCTACGATCAGGAATATTATCCATTTTCGGAGATATATGATAATCTCATTTTGATTAAGTTGTATTGTAATTAATATTTGTTTGTTAAAAGAAGTTAAATAAAAAAAAATTTTTTTCTTGGTGGAGATCTGACAGGTGTGGGTAGGAAAGATTTCAAAACTTTCCTCGGTCGGACATAAATTACCTAACATATTCAGAAACAATCTCGCTAAGTTACATTTGTTCTCTTATTTCCTATCTGCGGGGCGGTAGCAGAATATGACAGTCGCCAGATAACGCTAGAGATTATTAAATCAGGAACAAAAAGAGAGGCCTTAAGCATCGTGAACCCTTGAGGGGGGCTCGGGGTATTCGATAGATTCGTCGGGGTTTGGGTTTAAGGGGAGATATGGTCAAAATAAACGAGCTGAATAATGACGATGCCCTTCCATTGTTAATGGTACAATATTGGGTGGCCTGAGTATCAGTAGGCGAGCTACCAACCTCGACTTCCCAGTCCAGGCATTTTTGACTAGAATGCTCGGTCGGAACCTTCAAGAATAATCACTAATCCAGATTACGGCGGAAAGATTGGTCATCCGATCTCCCGTGCAGAGTGGATACTAGATGAAGATGTGCTGGGCTGCGATCTCCTAAAGAGGTTTAGGCGGGAAAAGTTTGGGCGTGACTCACATCGTCTGCTATTGATTGGACATTCCTTGGAGGCGGTCAACTTCTTTCCCAAAGGTTTGGCGGCCGCAAGTGGGGCTTTATGCCGTTCATCGGATCCACGGATGGTGGATTTATGCCTGTCTCCGGTATTGGATCGCCCGGTCGGACTTAGACGGGCTCACGGCGACTGGAAGAACGGGTCCCAAAAAAAAAAAGAAGAAAAAAGAAAAATAGTAGAAAAAAAAATCAAGATATATATTAATAAAACCAAAAACCTTGAATTTGGATTATGAATCAAAAAGCAAAGAAAAAATAAGTGTCAAGAATGGGACGAGACAACTAGTGTTTTCTTTCAGCTGGATATATCATATATTAAAACAGACCCTTTCTCCAGGTCATCTCCTTTGATCGCTTTCTATTCCCCTTCTTTCATCACCAACCCAACTAGCACCCAGCCGGCCAGCCAGCCCAATATTGTTGCTGTCCACAACCTACATACATACATACACATACAGCTCATACCTACTTGACAACAAGTCGCATCTCTCATCCATCCAATAATTTTTCGAGTTCAATACCTTCGAATGGACAAAAGGTGGAGTACCTGGAGAGAAGTACCATACGAAATCTGCCAGCCTAACGGACGATTAATCTGCCTGCCTGCCATTAACTAAATTATTGACTGTGGCCCCTACTTCTACCTATCAATAATCCTGGTACCTGTTTTTTTTTTTTAATCTTTTCGCCGGGTATCAATCCGTATCGCAGTACACAGATAAGGCTACGCCCTATCTGACCCGCTAGGCAGTCTCGACCAGTGGATTTGACTCACCGCCCCCTCCTGCGCCTCTCAGCCATTGGACGAGCAACGCACTGCCGGAAACAGATCATTCAGCGCTGCCTGAGTCACAACGCAAGCGAACGAGTCACAGCGGTCTAGGCTGAGATCATAAACTCATCGACGCGGCCTTCCCGGAAACTGCACCATGGCAACTTCTTCCTCCACAACTTTTTCTTCCTCCTTTCTCTCTCACTCTAATTCCTCTTCTCAATCCTCCTCCACTCCCACTCCTACTTCCTTCTTTAATTCTCTCGCCCGGAGGCGCTCACAAAAGAAGATGAGCATCACACAAACATACTACCTCGCCCACACCGCCCGCAAGAAGCTTACTCGGGAAGCTTCGCGGCCGGACCATGACCTCCGCCTCCTTGTCGGCCATGCCAACCTTCTCGATTCGCTCATGCTAGACCTAGCCGATGCGGAACAAGAACAGGAGCGCTGGTTCAACCAAACTGTCAGTGGAGTGACCAAGGGATCCCGACAATCCGAACCACAGCACATCCAATGGGCCGATACAGTGGTCGAGGACCCTGAGGAGGACTGGGATCCAGAAGATGTCTCCGATGGCGACTCAGACGTTAGTGAGGACGATTCGGATCTAGAAGAAGACAATTTTACAACAGAATACCGGCCAACACGGCGACGGGCTCCGTCGCCAGCCGCCATAATTACAGAAACTGAGGTGGATGAAGATTATGACTCGGAGTCTGAGTCGGATTTTGAGTATGACAACGCTGAGGATCTGGATAGCCTTGCATTGACACGATCACCATCACGACAAACACCACCCGAGCTCTCGTCGGATGATGATGAAGAATCTGAAGATGATATGCCTCCATCACCGCCACAACCAATCCTAGAGATTTTTGAACGAAAGGAGGCTCAAGCCACTGAACTCCCTCTTACCGATTCCGAGTTCGAAAACAATTATTACGTGACAGGACAGACGCAAGGACCAATCATTGAGGCGTGTTGAGCATGCCCTCTTCCTTGATGATCTTTTTCAGCGTCCCCTGTATTATACGTGATACCCCATTAGTATTTCTTGGATATTTTTTTTTTTTTTTCATCAATTGGGCGACCCTAGCGTCTAGCAAAATCTAGCGAAATCGGCGTTTTGATTAATCTTTTTCACCGAAAACTTTTCTTTTCTATATTTTCCCCCCTCTCTTTGGTTGAATAATTTGGATGGATATGTTGGTGCTCAGGTCTTAGATCTGCGCCCAAATGATTGGGCATATATGATTCTCTACTCTTTTTTTTTTTGCTCCCTTTACTTTCCTATACATTTTTGTCAATCTCGTGCCTCTTGAGGATGCACGATTGAAGAACATTTTTATATACAATTCAAATGTCTACCAAATGAAACATTGGTAGACCTCACCAGAATATATCATTTCAATCAAAAATTCAAAAAATTATAAAACTTGATTTTTCCTCGTAATACATACCTCATAATAACACTAGCACGAACAAACCAAGGACAAGCCAGGACAAACCAGGAATGAAAGTAAGGAGCTTAGATAGGACGGGGAGCTATGAACTTGTTGAGTAACACAATCACTACTTCCAACTTACAGAGTATGCAGGCGGGCAGTATTATTCTGCCTTCCCTAGCAACCGATCAATAGTCTTTTGTGAGGGCGGGGAGAAGGGGAGGAGTGTGTATATTCCGTTTTGGGTATTTTTGTCCACTGAAAAAAAAAAAAGAAAAGAAAGAATTCCTCCTCTCTGCCTTTCGAACTACAGAATGCAAAATACAGACAAAAGGGGGGCCGTGCAAGGAACTGTCCTAATTATTTAGATAGGTCAGTAGATAACCACGCTAAACATACCAATTGCCAATAAACAACAACAAGCCTACCTCAGGTACTGACTCCCTAGGCGAAGCATCCAAACAGGTACCTCGTAGGTATTAGGTTACTGGACTGGTTCAAGGGGAAAAAAAAAAAAAAACTCTAGAACAGGCATGTGAGGGCCGATGTCGATCCCTTCCATGAATTTAACTAACTACATTACTGTACCTGGTTGTATGGTTTGCCTCCTCCCCAATTGAAAAAACTATCCACACCGCCCTTGTCAAAATGAGGTTGATGAACTTGATACATCACATGAACGCAATAGGTAGGGATGTACAGTACTTACTCCGTCCCTAGGTAGGTAGGTAGGTACTTGCCTTACCGACCTACCGACCCTCGTTTAATATGTACCTACCTACTGTGTAGGTAGTTCGGTAGGTAGGTACAGCACCTAGGCTAGGTATCTATCTAATGGATCATGGTGATTATTACTTTTAGGTCCTTGACTCCTCCTATCTGATTTACTGTTCCTACTACTTACTCTTTTTTTTTTCTTTTTTTCCAAGACCAGGCAATCAATCCGGGGAGAATGGGTTGGTTGGTTTTTCGTTCTTCTTTTCTCCTTTTGCTTTTTTTCGTCCTTTTTTTTTTTTTTTTCTTGTGCGGGGGGGTTCTTAATTTTGTTTTCTTTTTGTTGAGAAAGTGATTGAGTGAGGAGAGAGGCGAGGTGAGAACGGTAGTTATCATGAGTTATGACTAACGTAAATACCTACAATTTGCCTACTATATTAGTCTTGATATATAAAATCGCCTAGTTCTTAGGTCTACTTGGCTCAGGCAGTGAAGTGAGAGATAGGTAGTGATTGATTTAATTTTCAAATTGAATTATCCATCAGACAACTCCAGAGTTAACTAACGAGGTCACTCTTTTCAAGTCAGTGCTTGGTGGTTAAGATTTGATCACCATTTAATTTGTGTTGAGTTGTTGGGAATCATGGGATCATGATAAGATGGGAATAGGCTCCCCGTTATCTCCGGGGAGTCGGAACTGAAAGATTTTTCCTTTTCGGGATAAAGCTGGTGACCAAGTCAATATACTTCCGTCAAACGCAAAATGATCCGATCTCTATACATTCTTTTAACTTCTTTTCTTTTCTTTTCTTCGTATGTGTGTACATGGAGATGATAATATTCCATTTGTAATTGGGATAATGTACCCCCCCCCTAACCGTAGTAACTCCTTTCTCAGAGTTCCGAGCACGACCGCCATAAAAAGAGCACTGTCAACCTGGAGAAGAAAAGTAGGCAGGAGTACAACATACAAATTATCCAATCATAAATTATTTTTGTGTCCGGAAAGGTCGGATCTTCAGCGGTACCTAGTTAAGGGTTTTACTGATGAGGATGGAAATCAATAATCAATCGATCAGCCCTAAGACCCCCCCGATCTTTCCTCAACTTAGTCATAGCCGGTTACCTATCTAGTTAGCTAGCTGGGGCCGTCAATCTTCGAATGGGGATCGTGAGGAGCAAGTCATTGCACTATTTGCTCTTTCTACTAAATGGGTGGGGTTGATCCCGATGATATGGAATAAATCGGATCTAAAGTATAATAATATTATTAGCCTAGGTTCTGGAAGTATCATCATGGGAAAACTGATAAGTACATTTTCTACTTGGGTGCCAAAATACTTATCTGGGTGCTCTCTCTCTCTCTCTCTCTCTCTTTCCCTTTTTCATTTTTTTATTTTTTTAAAGGTAGTATTTTCATCACTTCCTAAAATCCTTTGTCATGCTAACACTCTATTCCCGTAAACACCGAAGGTGGGATCATAGGGTTGGTGTGTGTATGGAGTTCTGGAGGATATCATGAGACCCTCCTTCAAATAGAACAGATGTGGAGCGAAATCAAGGGTTGTTTATGAACTCCTCTGCAAGTTTTGCACAAGATTAATGCAAATTATTACATCAATGATGTTGGACAAACATGTTGCTTAGAAGGGAAAAGTCTCAGGAGCGGATCCGGCAGGCTGTATTACATAAAGCGAGACACAATAAATCACGTGCAATGATCGACCTGCAAGAATGCCTCACCGCCTGCCTGTCACCCCCTCTTTCATGAGACCCCCCAGCCCTGCATCGTATGGATGATGAAGGTTCTATTATCTGCATCCGGCATTTGAGTGGGAAGCTTGGATCATTCCTTTGTCCAACTTCCGGCCAGGTAGCAGGCACTCTAGTTTCCTTATAGGGTTTTTCTTCAGCCAATCATCTGGGACAAGCTATTCCACCCCTTAGCTTACCATTCCAGCACACCCTGCCTCAGTAGCTGTCTCAAGCCATGATCTGCAGTTCCCGAACCGTACCACCGGCAGAAGAAGAACCTCAGAAGCTTCGTGGTGGCTGAGGCTGAATTTGCTTAGCATCTTTTGACGCATTCCTCCTTAGCTGTCTTATCGCATATCTCGTAACTCCCCACCTAGCGGATTCGGAAATCTCCGCATCAACTGCCACGCCTGCCTTCCCCAGCTTTTTACCATCAATCGAGAGCTACCCACTCTTCTAAAAAAGAAGGTGCATTTCCGCCATCAGCCATGGCGTCTTCTCCTCCCCAAATCCCTGTCGATGGAGACGACCAAGTCCTGGAACGTCATGACAGCATATCAACATCATCTCAGTCTGATAGCATTAGCATAGCCGAAAGTCCAAGGAGAAAGTCAATTCAATTCACCATTTCGGGCTCAGAGTCGCAGCCACCATCTCGTCCACAGAGCATGATGGGCCGAAAACCAGCCGAAAGTCAGGAAAAAGAGAAGGAAAGAGAGCAGCGAGCGTCTGGGCGCGGGTATTCGCCGCCTCCCCCACAGTAAGTTCTTCTCCCATGCTACTAAAACACGCCATAGATGCCTTGTTAAATGTATATTTCCTGACTCGTTATTATGATAGAACCTATGAAAGAGGTGTTTCCTTCGATACTTTCGATAACCCCGATGCGGCGGATTTCTCCCTAACTCTAAACTACAAACACAAAGGCTACCAAAGTACCCGTCGCAGCAGGACGTTTTTGTGTGGAACGGATCAAAATGACTACTCCGACTTTGCTCTGGAATGGCTAATTGATGAGCTTGTGGATGATGGCGACGAAATTGTTTGTCTCCGTGCTGTCGAAAAGGATTCAAGCATTGCAAGTGATTCCGCAGTCGAAGCGGGGAGGTATCGCCAAGAGGCGGAGAAGCTTTTTGAACAGGTAATCCAAAAAAATAGCCACAATGAAAAGGCGATCAGCCTAGTGCTAGAGCTTGTAGTTGGGAAGGTTCAAGATATTATTCAACGCATGGTATGTTTTTGCCCTTTTCTCCCTGCCTCTTTTCTTCCTTATGTCTCCATGCTGACCCTTGTAAAAGATTAGGATTTATGAACCAGCGGTCCTTATCGTTGGCACGAGAGGTAGAAATTTGAGCGGAGTCCAAGGACTGCTTCCTGGCTCGGTTTCGAAGTATTGCTTACAGCAATCGCCCATTCCCGTGATTGTTGTGCGCCCTTCAACGAAAAGAGAGAAGAAGAAAAAGAAGCGCCTTGCGGATCCAACTAGACGCAGTTATAACAATATTCTGGAGATAAGTGAGCGTCGAGGAAGCCATATATTTGATGGTGGATCTAGTAGGAATAGCAGTGTGGCCAAGCTCCCTGACGAAGAAGCGGCAGTTGCTGCTGCTCTTGGGCTGCCACAAGCTTATACAAACTCACGCACTTCACTTTCGACCTCCGAAAGAAGCAGTGTGAGTCAAGATCGGTCGCTTTCACCGGTGGGTGACTCGCTAGCAGTTATCAACCGGACTCCTACCACAGAATCTGCCGACCTTTCTGAGAATGAGGTCGGATCAATCCAGACGCCCCCATCGACGTCCTCGGCAGAGACTGAGAACGAGAAGTCATCTAATGATCAGACATGCACTGTTGATGGATTAGTAGAGGAAAGACTAAACCCAGAGAAGGAGGCAACTAAGCTAGCCGAAGTCACACCAGAAGCATCCAACCTCAAAATGACCATTCCAGTTATTGTAACGGAAGATATTGCAACTGATCCGGAAGCAAAAGATCGCCAATAGATTTTACCTCAAAGAATGTTACCTTTACCGACAGTTATGAGTGAAGAATGACATTCTCGCCACACTAGCATCTACTTACTAAAAATACCCCATTTTAGCCTATACTGAATGGTTCCCCAAGAGGGATGGTTACCAGCAGGAATTGTTGCACTTATCTCAGGCGCAAATAAATTACTACGTTAACAATAGGAGCGAGTTTAGCATTGTTACTTGCATGTTCTACCTAATGTATATATTTTTTTGAATTCCATCTCTCCTACATTTTATCAATATCTACTTACTACCTTCAATTGTTTTGAATAATATAGTTTATTTTTTTGCACCAACTTATCATATAGTCGAGAGACGGAACAGTAATATACATGTCAAATATATGAGATATTCATAGGTCCATATGAATTAAGCACTCCTATAAGTATCAGCAAGTACCGGGGGTGGGGGGTTGGCTGGATGGATGAGCAAGCCAAGGTAAGAAAGGGATGAACAATTCATAATCAGAAAGGAAACCGAGATAGACAGGGACATTTGATAAGAATTTGGAAAAAATAAAAGTTTGTATGATGAACTAACATACACATTATTTGTTATACCTACATACACATAACAACAACAAACCAAAACGCTACATAGGAATAAAGAAAGGACGAGAATGGAAGAGGTTAAGAACGTCGCCTCTTAACTTGAGCATGCATGTTTTCAAAAATCAAGAGTATTCAACAGCTAATGTCCGTGACACCCAATGCGTTTGTTATATATAGGGTAGAATTCTTATTGGTCGAAAAGGATTTCTTAAAAAGAGTTACTACGACTTTTATCAGCCATCCGAACAAGCCAAGTTAATCGAGCTGGTAGTAAGAAAGACAAAAAGTAATAGGTAAACAAGTAAAATAATTGTGGTCTGGTGAGGAGACCCGAAATATGGAAAATGGAAACACAGCCGTTAGGGAAAAGAGATGAGGAACATCATAGTAAGAGTGATGATAATAATAAAAATAATAATAATAATAATGGAAAAAGAAAGCTATATTGAGACATTCACGTTTCGAAAGGTGGATGGAAAGGAAACTTTTTCTAACAGAATTTTGTCTAGAAAGCGTGCAAGCGAGGACGGAGGGGGAAAAAATAAAAAAAAATCGAAAGAATCATGTCGCCAGCATACACCAATCCAGTGTAGATGCAATGAAGAAAAAGTTGGGGTGAGAAAGAAAAAAAAACATGACAACTAGATACTGAATCTCTCGCAAGACACAAGCAACATTCGTGGCTAGCCTGCAAGCCTTCCCCTGCTCCCCCCTTCTATACCATGAAAAGGGGGAAACGACCGTCAGGGCTCTCCGGGTATTGAAGATGCAAAGGAGACATGGAAAACATAAACAAATAGCTAAAGAAAAACAAAATATGTTGATGATCATAAACACACTCCTGCAAGCCAACCTACCTATCTCGCTAGATATCCTCAAAAGCCCCTCACCCCTGCGCTCCATTTCGGGGTCTTGTGTTTTCTTTTTTTGAAATAAGGCATTGTACAAATCGAATGTCGGAAGGCTCCTCTATTGAAAACGAAGTAAATGAGCGACCGACCCTTCTGTCGAAATCATGGACGAGAAGATTAGGGAGGAATGTTCATTTCAGGTGACATGATGGACATGACCGTCAAAAAGGTGAAGAAAAAAGGTGTAAAATAAATCTTTCCAGAAGAAATGGAATAATTTTCATTATCATTGCCAAAGAACAAAGAATCTATGATGCTTCCTCACCGTCCTTCGACGGGGTCTTAGAGGGTCGGCGTTCAACTGCAGGTTGCGACTTCATTAGCAAAGGGGAGGTAGGGTTGGATGGCGGAGAGGTTGCCATGTTATCCTGGTCTTGCAGCTGGGCTAGGGCACTATATGCATATTAGAATTTGAACACACGCGTAAAAATGGGTTAAGTAAGCTTACCTGAATGCGTTGATCGAGGATGCTGCCTCCTTGTCCTCCTTCTTGCTGGCAGGTGGTGTTCCAGTACGGCTGCTGGCGCCGCTATCATCGCTACCACGAACTAAGTTGCCTCCGGGGCCAAGGTTCTTGCGTCCGCTGTTGCTGCGGGAGCCAAGCATGCTCGAAGGCCCGAAAGACATCGGCTGGTTGGTATTGCGGGTGGTGCGCAGACGGCGAAGGTCATCACTACCAACCTTGCTGGAAGCATAGTCTTGTGGGGGTGCCTGGTGTCCATATCCAGAGGAGAAGCTACGAGAGTCACCACGACCCATGGCAGGCCGTCCACCACCGGTACGATTTGCTTGTTGGCGGATACGCTCCATCTCAGCTTCCTGTTGAGCACGAGCAGCCTGGATATAATTAGTAAGATGATATTCATATACGCAGCAACGTCGTTATCAGACATACCTCTTCACGAATTTGTTGGATAGTCTTGGGTCCTTTATCAGAGTCCTTGGAGATCCAACGGGCATTACGCAGATCAATAATATCCTAGGCGAGAGTTAGAATATATTGCAAGGCAAAGTAGAGCGCGAATATTGATTGAGAGGATAACATGACTTACCATCAGCATGAACCTCAATCTGCTTGGCAATCCTGGAATTTGGACCATCAACTTAATACGATGGAAGTAGGCATCCATCATGGCATGGCCCTTTTCGGAGTGGTCGAGACTTTGACCGATGGTGCGAAGGAGACTGGTCAAGCTCTCCACTTCGGCCTCATCAGGGATACCTTCATAGTCAACGAGCTTCTTCACGCACTCATGCATGATGCGCTCTGTAAGCATGCCTAGTTTATAAAGTTCACCAATGAACTTAACAAGACCAAGACCACGACGTTTAGCGGCAGCAGCAGCGTAGTACTCGTCCGACATCATAGCAGCTTCCTCGGTAACGCCCTCTGGCTTTGGAGGAAGGTTGACTTTCCATCCGCGCTCGAACTCCTCCTGGCAGCGATTAAGCAGATACTTTCGGAACAAGCTACCTCCAGCAACCACATTGCCGTTCTTATCGCGAATATTCTCGTCTTTAATTTCTGCACTCATACTCTCAAGCATGCACTTGCAGAATTTGGCATATATCGGCGCCCAATGAGCTTCATCGGTAGCCTTCTCGAAGGTAAGTTGAATGACTTGTCGTAGAGTGCGTCCATCCGACTCGTCCTTAGATTGAGACACTATTTCCAATATCTGGCCAGAAATACGCTCGAAGTTCTCTGGTGTCATCTTGTTCAAAGCAGCCTTGACCTTGCGTTGAACCATATCAGGAGGCATGTGAGCAGTACCGCTGGGAGTAGGGCCTGTCGCAGCAGTTTGCGTAATGCTGCGAGGTTTCCAGCCAGTGGAAGAAACCTGGAGACTTTCAACTTCTTTTCCAGCAGTGAGAGGCATGGCCTTAGCCAAATCTTCCTCTTTCTTGGCATGTTGTTTCTCACGTTTGCTGCCTGTACGAGTGCCTGAGCGGTTGCTAGAGCCAACACGAGGGGAGGAAGGCATTCCGGGGTGCATAGCGTGAGAGGAGTTGGTTCGGCCGATCGATGGGGCACCTACGCCGAGACCCAAACGTGTGAACTGGCCAAAGGGGTTGGCGCCCATGGAAGCCGTACGAGCGTTATTAGACATGGCGAAGCGCTGTTCGGATGTGGTTCCCGGAGGCAGTGCTTGGCGGTTCTGGAAATAGCCCATCTGGACGTCCTGTTGGTGGGCGCCAGTTCGGGAGGGGTTTCGTGCCATCGGCGTACGAGCGGATTGGGGACGAGACGAATCTGTCTCACCAACTGTTTCCCGCACACGAGCGTCCCAGTCGATCGAGGGTTTTTCCTTAAAAACAGTCTGGAACTGCAACAAGAACTCCTTGTTGTAGTGAAACTTGCGATCGGCGGGGGCGTTGGCATTTAGCGCTGGGTTGGGGGAAACGATAGAAGCCGGGTAGGTAATCTTGCTTAAATCTTCCACAAACCGGGCCGAGTGCAGAGACTTCATACCAGCTGTGGGCTGTGGAGGCTCAACAGCCTTGTTAGTTTCCAACTTGAGAGCCGCAGGCTTTTGCTTGGTAGCTGAACCGATAGCAGGTTTGGCAGGAGGGCCCATTGAGACATCAGACACGGGGGTGGCAGCTCCACTATCCGCTGGGGTGCTTGACTCGGTAGCAGAGAATCCACCCTTTTTCAGTTGAGAGAAGAGGTCCTTATTGCTCTGATCCTCGACGATTTCTCCGGCTTCACGCTTTTTCATCCGGGCTTCCTCGAGCGCCTCAGCTTCTCGCTCGGCTTGTTTCATATTAGCTTCCCAAGCCTCCTGCTCCTCCTTCTCCTTACGCTCCTTCTCCTCCTTTTCAGCTTGCTTCTTAGCCTTGTAGGCGGCTTCTGCGGCCAGCTCCTTAGCCTCAAGCTCAGCCAGTTCGCGTTCGATAGCATCATAGTCAATTTCATCGTCATCCGCAGGAGGTGCGGCCTCCTTCTCCTTCTCCTTGATGCTCAATTCCTCGAGTGCTTTGCGGGCTTCCTCTTCTTCAGCGGCCTTTTTCTTGGCAGCTTCCTCCTCCTCTTCCTTCTTCTTACGATCAGCCTCCTCTTGCTCCTTCTTACGGGCAGCCGCCGCCGCCTCCTCCTCTTGCTTCTTTCGTTTCGCTGCTTCCTCCTCCTCAGCCTTGCGGCGTTGCTCGGCCTCACTTTGTTGCATTTTCTGTAGCACTGCATCCTTCAACTCCTGCTTCTTTTCCTCGTCAGTCTTGACCGACTTGGACTGGGTTCGGGAGTGGTCAGTGCTGCTAGCTGACCGAGGTGGAGGAGTGGAAGTAGGCGTCACCATTTTGGCTGGGGATGGAGTTCCGCGCGCGGGTGAGGCTGGGGCCTTCTCGAATGTCTTAACATTGCCGCTGTCGGGATCCTTAATGACAATGGGGTTCCTCTTCTGTTGTGGCAGTACAAATGGCGACTTGCCTGGTGCGGGGCTATTAGATGGTCGGCTGGGAGTGTGTGAATGGCCTGGAGTCGAAGGAACAGCTGGAGGCTGGTTTTGACCGAGACTGGAATTAGGTCGTTCATTTGACATCTGAGAAGGGCTTCGAGATAAGGCAGCTGCTCCCTGTGGTGGGCCTTGAGCAACGGGATATTGGTTCTGCATGTAGGGCTGATTGTAAGGAATCGGACGAGGCTGGGGAGACGGGGGTGGCATAAACTGCATATTGCCGTAATTCGGGTAGAACTGGTAGCTAGGATCATAGGAGTATGTCTGGGAGTTTTTCAGCAAAGTTAGGTAGTGCTCAAAGTGGCCATTCTCAGGAGCTAGGTTGGGAGGGAGAAGAGGGATGGGGGGCTGATGGGGATGGGAATTTGAGGAAGAAAAAACACGGGGGATTTGTTTCTTCTTGGGGAAGGGACCAGAGCGACGCGGAACTTTATGGGAAGACTGGGATCTCACTGATTGGGGCCCCATGTGTTGCTGATAAGCGCCATAAGGCTGAGGAGGCATCTGGGGATGAGCCATGGGGACTTGGTTCATCTGAGGAGTTGCGGTATGTGCGTTGGCAAGCGCCGGGCTGCGGCCAGCCTGTGGGGATGGGAATCCAGGCATAGGACGTCCTTGGTTGGGGCTATGGAACTGAGGGCCCATATTGGGACCACCTCTGGGTTGGTTGGGGGTCGAACGGAAACTGGGAGTCGGTGAGTACGGGTTCTGACCCTGGTGGCTGGACTGTGAATGACCACGGCCACGACCACCCTGATAAGGATAACCACCGCGGCCAGGACCGCTACTCATATGGTTGCTCATGTCGCTGTGTGCTGACTGGGAAGATTCACGTCGCAAATGGGCGGGACCAAGAGGAGCCTGATTTGGGCGCATCTGCGGTGAGTTAGTGCAAAAACTTTTATTAATAATACCCAACTTTTACGGGTATGTATGGTGCGGTATGCCAAGAACAATATTCTGCAACGTCTTGTTTTCTTTTTTTTTTTTTCCCCTAAGAATTGACAAACAAAAGGGAGATGGAAAAAAGAAAGAAAGCAAAAAAAAAAAAATAAGAATAAAATAAACATAACGATAAAGAAATAAACAAATAATAGAAAAAATAATAAATAAGAAAGAAATAAATGAAAACGAAGACGAAAAAGAATATCAAGGTCGATTCAAGGATATTGCAATTTTTTTTTTAAAAAAGTGAAATGGGTAGATAGTAACCACCACATTCATGGTCTTTGCAAAAAAAAAGATAAGGAATAACACAGTACCAACTTACATTATCACCCGATTCACCAAAGCTGCCAAAGTTCACGTTCCCTTGAGCCTGATATGAGGATGGAGGTGGCCGGCCACCACTTGAGGCGGGTTGAGGAATAGGCGAAGGCGAAGTTTGCGGCGAGGTAACACGAGGGTTCATTGAGGGAGACACACTGAGACCAGTCGGGGGTTGGCTAGCTAAGACAGCAGGATTTCCCATACTCGGGGAAGCCTGTTGGTTACTAAAGCCGAACTGGAGACTATTGGGACGACCCGTCTGGCCGTTCGGGACGTAGGTAGACGTGATGGTCACGGAAGGCTTCTTCGAGTGGTCAACTTGAGTTCCCGGGGCCGGGGCGCCATTCACGATGGTAGGAGGTTGAGGTTGCTGCATGGGTTTGCCGCTCACAGATGTTGAGGTCGACTTCCCATGTTGCGATGGGCCACCCACGGTGACGGGAGCGGCGGTTGAGTCCGTCGCGGACTTTTTAGTGGCGCTGGCGTACGAACGAGGCGCCGTTGTTGATGTCGAGGACGTTGTGGGAACCGGCGCCTGAGGCGAGGCTTTCCCACTGATCGATGGGGTGGAAGAGTGCGAGGCGGCCTGGGTAGAGGTACTCTGTCCTTGAGGTTGGCCTGACTTGGAGGGGATCGAGCTCATTAGACAGGTTAATAGGAGTGAAAGGGATGAGAAGAAAGAGAATTAAAGAGATAAGAGGTAAAAGGAGGGAGAAAAAATGTAAGTGTTAATGGTTTTAGAGAGGTGATGTCAAAGGCGTGTTACAATAGAATATGAACACGCTCTAGATCCCACATCCAAGGTTTCCCACACAATGACGGGAAACAAACGAGATGAAAGGGATGGGGAGGGAATAAAGGGGAAAAAAAAAGAAGACCACCAACGTAGTATCTTATAAACGTCGTGGTCAACGACGATAGATCTGGGGTAAAAAGAAAAGGGGAGGAAAGAGGAAAGAGGGGGAAGAATTTGGGAAGAAAGGATTTCAGTTCCCTTTTTTTACAAACACCCTTTTTTTTACCTTTTGGTGGTGGTGGTTTTTTTTTGTTCTGACGGGGCGACCAAAAAAAAATTCGGGCTAAGAACAAAAAAAAAAAATAAAAAGTGTGAAATCACAAAACTACTACAATTCTTTTTTTTTAAGCATTCAATGCATTTAATGCATTCATTCCTCTTTACTAAGACTCTTTGATCTTTGATTCAAAAATACAAATTAGACTATTATTTCCTTTAACATTCACTACCTCCGATATACCAAGCCTAATTATTTCCATGAAACATCTTCCACAAAGAAAAAAAAAAAAAAAAAAAAAAAAGAGTGGGAGAGTCCATCCTCCAACTAGGTAATGTCGGGTGGAGGCGGCAAAGCAACCGAGCCAAGGATATTAGCATAGCTGTAATAAATTACGCTTTCTGCTTGGATTATTATTCTTCTCGTCGTGATTCTTCCTGCGCTTTCAAGATACTGATGAAAATTATACCCGATAGTAAGTAAATCTTAGGCAGGCGAGTACGGCAGAATCTTGTTAACCTGGCACTCAGGTAAGTTCCTAGCCACAATCGATCCATATCTCATCTCTTCAATTCGCCACGCCACGCTCTCGTGTTATTTAATACATACCGTATTGTATCAGACTTGTCCTGATACAAACACAAATGCTTTTTATGAGGCTCCCACATTCTGTATTCAGTACCAATACGGTACCCGTCAAGAGGTCATTCCAGACTTTTTTTTAAAAAATAAATAACCACATTCTTTCGCTTCTTAACCATACATACCAACAACCTGGATGAAAAAGTGTGTATCACATCGGACATAAGCTATATCCTTCACTTAATACTTCCGACTTATCTCCTAACTATGAGTCACAAGCCATAATATCAAAGTTGTAAACACAAGTTGATTTAATAGTAAGAAAAAATAAGAAGAAGTAAAAAAGAAAAGAAAAGGTTGACCTCGAGTTCGGATAACTACCTGCCTACTGACATAGGGACTGTACATGCATACATGCCTCCCTACCTAGTACCTAGAGTATAAAAGTCGCCCCTCATCATACCTAGGTAGGTACAGTACCTACAAAAAAGTTACCTACCCACCTATTCGCCTCATCTCACATTTCAACTTCCACCCACCCACTCACTTATTCATGTTGTTAGAAAGTAGGTAGAGAGGTAGGCTCGACTCCTATTGAAATTCTTTGATTTTTTGCTCTATTTTGGTTTGGTTTGGTTTACCTGCTACTAAGTAGATTCTGATCAGGATAGCGGAATTGTCAACTTCGTGAAGCTGTTTGAAATCTCCCGATTGGACGAGGAATATACCGCTGATGTCACTGATTCTTCATGTTCAAGCAGCTGCCCGGTATCAAGTGCCCACTGGGTAGGAGTTAGTAGGCCCGTGACTCTGTAAACTTACAGCCGACCGACTCTTACCTAGGTACCGAAATACTTATTTTGCCCCGGCTGTGTTAAGGAACTCTACTGTTGTAGACCTAGGTAGGTTGATTTACTTAGGTTCCTTTATCTAAATTGCTACATGCCTAGGTAAGTATACTAGATCGGAACTCACTCAGTCAAGGCTTACCTCTGCCCACCTGCCCATTTACTCGTTTTGTATACATGGGTGTAGGTTTACCGACCTACTTCCTTACACAACCCTCTCAACGGATATGTATCTTGCCCGATATAAGTCCATAATATAGAAATCCCGGACTCCGACACGCCTTGCAAATAGCGCCTCACAACATCTAAAGAAAGGCCTTGGCTAATGACACATTTTGTGACCAGGTAGGTAGTAGGTACTTATGATGGTAGATCCTACCCCTTTATATCACTAGCTACTGACCCCTCAAACCCCTCCAATGCTGAGTGAATCCTATCAGGTATATATAGATCCCAGATGCTTAGTTTGAATCGGCTAGAATCGGTTAGCATTTCCCCACCTCTCCTAGGTAGATACAAATATTTAACACCCTGTAATAAGATCCATAGTTTCTTTATGGGATTTGCAAAAAAGCAAGCATACCTACTTACTTACCTACCTACCTACTGATATGTGGGAAGATATCTAGGGCATACGCTATTACACTGCCCTCCTAAGTAATTACAAAAACAATAAAAAGGCGGAGGCCATAAGCCTTGAGAGCCCTTCTACAAGAAAATATTCCACGCACATAGGTATACCTACCTACGTAGGCTTCATACTTACTTACGCTAGCTCTGCCTCCCTAGGCAACCTATTTGCCCTTCGCCTTTGCACACGTACTAGATGGATACTATCTGGTAAGTACCTGGGTGGGTAGGTACTTAGATATCGGGATGGGAGACAGAGGGACCCCCGACAGCCCCGGACAGCCTTGTAGGTCCTACCTGTAGTACCTACCTACCTATCTGGCTTAGCCTAACTCATAGCCTCGTCATTCAAGCTATTGCCTATGAGCAAGAGATGAGGACCTGGCGAAGAATTGGTTCACAAGTGAATGGGGGGTTTGGAATATATTTTTCGTCTTTGTCGGGAATATGTATGTTTTGTAATTGTGGGGGATAGTAAAGTTAGGTAAGCTGTATTTTTGATAATAGTTCTATTTGATTTAATTTCGCTTCCTTTTTTTCCTTAGTAGGGGTATATGGTAAATGGCGGGGTAGGTATAGGTAAGTGCCTGCCCATGGTATGTATTGATGCTTACATGGTGGGGAGTAAATATGAGGCTGTATGTGTACCACCAATGGCAGGTTTCTGATTTCCCTACCTACCTGGGCACTGTACATAGGTAGTGTACCAGTCTAAAGTGGAGGCGAATAGGCAATAAATAAGGTCATATAGGAATGTGGAGTCACAGGGATAATAAGCCTGGCTCACCGTTCCACCACTTTCTCGCTCTAGAGAATGTGCGCGAAACCATTCTCTTGCCTAGTAACAACGTTCAAGGGATAAGTATATGTTGTAACGGGATGTCTATCTATTTCTAGCTAGATTCCTCGACCCCCCCAAACTCTTTCGTTGAAGCAATTTAACACCTCGCTCGAACAAACTTGAACAGCAGATCCGGAAAGCCTAAGATAAAAAAGCCGAAAAGAAAAAGGAAGAAATGAAAAATGGAAAAAGGAAGGAGCAAAAATGAAATATACATCTGACTAGTGTCTCTTTAACGAGCTCCTCGAGCGCGAGTGATTTCCTCTACAGCTCGAGTGGCGAATTCTACACCAGATGCCGTTGAAGAGCCCTGCTCTCCACCTGAACCACCGAACCAGCCTGAAGTCCAGTTGCCAGCGGGAGGTGGTGCCGCTCTGCGCCCAGGAGAGCGATCCCGTGTGTCTTCATGCTCAATATGGTCAAAAGAATTGTCACTGCGATTCTTTCGTAGCCCCAAGCCATAAGCGAGGTCATCATCTGCATCAACAGGGTCAAGGTTTCGCTCCTCTTTGATTAAGGCATCACGGAGTACATCTAGTAGGTCTCGCTGGTTGGAGATGAACTTTGCCTTGTCTGCGCGGGACATGGAGGCCATTTCCCGCGGTAAGAGAGTCCCGCTTGCCGATAGCTCCTGCGCGCGCGCTTCGGGGCTCTTCCCGGCGGATGTAACTGCTGTCACGGCGGAGGCAATTGCGGTATACCAATCATTTGCGGGTGCAGGATTCGCTCCCCCAACAGCACTGGGGAGGTTGAATCGGGAGAGAAGAGACTGAGCATAGGAAGCTGAAGTGGTAGGTGGAGCAGCAGGACGCTGCGGGGGGAGGCCTAGGACTCGCTCCCGAATCCAATCGATAGCTTGATAGAAATACTGAAGACCCAGTGCTCTGGCTCGTTCATGGCTGCGGCCGATAAACTCTTCGATTTCACGTTCGTGGTGTGTGAGGAACGGATCCACATATTCCTGATAAATGAATTTAGCTCCTTGGGTCTGCGGGAGGACGAGATATGCGAAGAAGAATAGCCGGAACCAGCTATAGAAGGGAATCCTGCATGGAAAGAACATTAGCCATGGCAAAATCTGGCAGCGGCACCGTCTCATACCAGCCTAAAATAAAGAACGTCCAGGATTCAGCCATGAGAATGGCTGATAGCACCACCCAATACATTAACCATGGTGCTAGCTGGTACGGATCCGAGGTACGTAGGGCTTTGTATGAGGCGAAAATAGGGAACAGAATGGTAAGAATTGAGCTGGAGTTGCGTAGAGATTCATCATCAATTAGACCAAGGCTTTCGGAAACTCTGAGGTATCGGAGTGTACTTACGAGCACAAATCTGCAATGACGCCAAACATGGTGAAATATTGCGGCTTTTCACTTTGGTAGGAGAAACAGCCGTGTCCTGAACCAAAGATTTGACGCCGGAAATATGTAAGATGGAGGAGGGTGAGAGGGTTCGGTTGGATTGGAAATAAGCACGATCTTATCGTCGTCTGCGAAGGTGCCCGGTTGCGGGGCACGAGAGAGCAAGATTGGAGATGGATCAAAAAAAAAGAGAACGGGCGCGCGGCCAGCCGCAATAAAAGCCGGGCAAAGAGAGTCGTATCGGACAGACGAAGGACGAATGAAAGAGACAAAAGATTGCAATGAAAAAGGGGACGCAAAAGGAAAAGGAACAAAAAAGAAGGATGATCGATGTGTGGCTGCCTTGAGGTACTCCGCTCGCCGGAGCGTGACCGATCGGTCCACACGTACCATTTGTTACTTCATACAACGACTAAGCAGCAGCAGTTCACACCGGAAGAAGCTAAAACAGATTTTCGGGTTCATCTCTCCAGAATAATACCAGGAGACTATTATTACTAGTATCTACTGTCTAGTTATGGAATACTACCTTACAAAACTAGCTGCGGGCTTTGTGATGTAGCTTCATCGTTAGTTTCAAAGCTCGGCCAGTGTTGACGTCATGGCCAGGGCTGAACAAGAGAAAGTAATTAGAAAGAGACTGAAACAACAGGCTTCCAAATGTTCTATTTTGAATGACTCGCATTGTTTGAGGTTAAGGAAGTGTAGCTCTTTAGTTGTCCTCACACCTTTCAATGTCTTATCCTGAAGAGTTGAGATGAGACAAACTGCCGCACACCGCTGCCTTTCTTTTATGGTTGGCCTGGGGAGATCACCGGCCACACCCACAAGGAGTCAATTATTACCCCTGTCCCCTTTAGAATCTCGGGGTAGTGTTTTGGCTTTGGCAAAAATTTCTCATCATATTTTGGACAAGGTTCAACCATTAGTTATGAGAGATAAAAGAAAAAGAACGATAATCAAGACGAGATCAAAGGAGGCGAGGGAAAGGGACATAAAAAAAAGGAAAAGCAAAGACTCTTGATCTATAATCATTTTACCCACACTAGACTCGCCCGGGTATAAACCCGCTGCACCTCGGGTGGAAATGGAACCGAGTGCGAAGGACAGAAGAAAGCCTCAGTAGATATGAAAATAGATTGATCAGATTGCACGTAACGAGAGGAATCTGGATTCTAGACCAGACTGCGCAATATGACCCGACTGGTGAACGTTGGCGAAGAGGTGATCGTCGGGTGCTGGAAAGGAACACCAGTTCAAGGCGGTAAGGCAAACCCGCTATTTGTTGGCATCATAGGAGACAGCACAGTCAAGAGGTTGTTTTCTTTTCATTACAAAAGACTTACGACCGACGATTTCATACAGATCTATATGAAGATATCATTCCAACCATAGGCCAATCCTGTAGACACACTACTTGGTCTGCCTAGCCTTGTACAGTCTCGATTGTGATCTGGCCCTCCCCCGCATACGATTGCAATTGAACCGTCCTCCCCCGCACGTGCCCAATCTGCACTGCGTACAGCCATACCTACTTAAGATACTTGGTACTTACTCTTAGTTGTCTTCAATCTCCCAGATTTTCTTTCCTCTTCTTCTTGCACCCTCCAAACCGCAGCTATGTGTATCGCCTTGATAACGACCGCGCACCCATCATACCCATTGATCGTCATCAATAATAGAGATGTATGTATTTTCACCATTCTGCTGTGTCCGTATGAAAAGAGGAACGAAAAGGAGAGAGAAATGAAATAAGAGAGAAGAGTGAATATTCTTCTTTCCCTTTTTCTTGAAAAAAATGAAAAAAAAAAAAAAAAAGTTGACAAAACTCCAACTAGGAGTACCTCCGGCGTCCAACATCCCCGGCAAACTGGTGGCCTGCTCCAAACTCGCATATCCTCGGCGGTCGAGATCTCGCCCGCGCCACACACGGCACCTGGATGGGCATCACACAATCGGGGAAAGTCGCTATTCTAACCAATTTCCGCGAGAAAACCTCCGATGCAGCGACAGGGCAACAAAGTCGTGGAGCAATTGTGAACAGCTGGCTGACACGATCCCCCGAAGACCCCATCCGTTCCTATGTTGAGGAAATGGTCGCGAGTCCGACGGCCCGCAATGTCGGCGGATTTAGTCTGGTCTGTGGATACATTGACGAACCGCTCGCCATCGTGTCCAACCGCTCCTCCACCATGGACCAGATTACCTGGATCGCCACGGATCGCGGTCAGACAAAGGGTCTCAGCAACACTGTCTTTGATGACCGCTCGTGGCCGAAGATCCTCGAAGGGGAGAGGCTCGTCGAGGAGGCCATTGCTGCCCATGTCCAGGCTGGGGAGCGGGAGGACGAGGACGCTCTTATCCACCGGTTTTTGGATGTCCTTTGCACGAGCACCTTGCCTGAATTGCCACCCGATGCGACGGCGGAAGACTACCTACCACATTTTAGGAAGAGCATCTTCATCCCCCTTATCGGGACGCGGGAGAAAACGCCCGCAGCAGCAGGGACGACTCCGACACCTTGCCTCGATGAGCACCACCATCACCATTCCCAAAATCAAACCCCCAGTGAGCCCACGCAGGCTAAGGGCAATGACCTACTAGACAAATCCTTCCTGCACGGCCCATACGGAACCCAAAAACAGACGGTCATCCTCGTAGGACATGATGGACGTGTGAGGTATTTTGAACGGACGCTGTACGATAACGATGCGAATTCGGTGCCTGTCGGCCAGGGAGACCGATCTTTTGAATTCCAGGTCCGTCGTTGACGTTGCAAATATGGAGAACTCTTCTTCTTTGTTTTGTTTATCAGAGACTATACTCGTGGCCTGATATAGCAGCATTATACATATTTTACCTTACCTTACTGGCTGGCTGTCAGCTTCTATCTCCTTCTTCCAGCCATCCTCTATAACCATAGCATGACTATTTAATTATGACTCTCATGTGGATAGTGAATGACAAAGAATCAAAACTCAATTATCGTAACATACTTATTACTACTTATCATGCATGTCCTTCTTATTGCCTATTATTGTTACCTACAAATATATAGGCAGATAGCCTTATCAAAGACGCAATTCTCTGCTTTCTTGAGCTATCCAATGAGTATTGATAGGTAGTGTCTAGTAAAAAATTACCTACCTCCCTACCTAAAGTAATCTCTCCCGCACCCGTTTGGTCATCACACTGTCTTCCCTGCCCCAAATATTGGCCACAAACATGCCTACCCGAGTACCATCCTCATTAATAAATCATAAATTCCCTCTTCCCTCCTACCTACCCACGGTACACCGAGAAAGACCGTGGAAACACCAACACACCGCGCACTCTTGTGTAGGTTGGCCCGAAAGCCACGTTGCCTGCATCTGCATTGCATGGAGCAAACATGCTAGACACCTAAACACACGTACAATCCATTTTATCTACCTACCTTACCTACCTATCCATCCGCCGACTTTTCTTGGAAGATACTCTAAGTGCCCATCGACCTATCTAACCTAGCCCATCCATCCATGCCTAACTCATCGCTTACAGGGCCCTCATCGTTCATTTCTCTCTTATGTTAGTTGACGGTTGTCAGCATAGATAGACAGATACCTTAGCAACTAGGTATCCACCTGACTGAATACTTACCTATCTTGCCTTAACTCCTACTTGAGAAATTAAGGTTATGCACTAAGCATTTATGTTTGGTTATTATAATTATTATTATTTCCCCCCGTATGTTTTTTTCTTTGTCTTAAGGCAATAGGGTCATTATGATTGCCCCTCTGAGAAGAAGATGAGCTTATGAGAGGAAATTAATCACAGTATAAGAAAAGACAGTTGTAGAATTATCAGAGTACGCGCGCGAGAGAGAGAGAGAGGCAGAAAGAGGAGGAGGAAAGAGGATTGCCAACTACAATACAGCCTCGTGTGACCTCTCCGTCATCGGCTGGCTAGGAGGACTAGTCTAATTCAAAGAATAGCGAAGCTTTCTTTCAGGATAAACGTCTTCTCTTCAATAGCGGTCACACCGTTGCGGGAGCCTCACGAGGGCATATCCAGTCTCTGTCAAGGTGAATTCGTTGCCCAGTGCACACACTCGTAGTCCCCAAGTTGAAGGGGAGATACTCCGCTGGCTTTTCACACTGTCCCCGAGGAAAAAATTCAGTGGCTGAGTCCATGATGAGGAGTCTAGGTATGTTGCTCTTATTATATATCTATACTATGTGTATCTCGAGCGAAGACAAAGAGACTATCTATGGGCTCCAGACGACGAAAATCGGTCCCCTCATTTTAAGTCTGATAATCGAATATATCTGGACTCAAGGTGGGTGGGACAAATTATGTACCTATTTCCATTGCTGGGCTCTACTTGAGGAGGGATCCAGGCACACTTCATTGCTCATTTCATGCTTCATGTGGTATACTGTAGGGGGAGAGGCTGAAAGATATATTTCCGATCTCGGTTTCCAAGTGCTACCTGGGATATACATGTATCAGGTTATTTAGTTTGAGGAGAGGAAAGTTTGATTATTATTAAAACATGAAGAGGTAGATGTCGGGGATAATTTTCTCTTTGCAAAGAGACAGAGAGTATGTGGAGACTGAGTTTATCTAGGGATGGGAGCTGTGAGTAGGTAGGAAATAATAACAAAGCGCTTGTAAGCCTGTGGGAGAAGAAAAGGAGATAGAAAGAGAGAGTGGAAGAGTAGGAAAAAAAAAAGGAATAAGATAGCTAATCTAGACGAGGGGTCGCCCGACCAAGACTCCGCTCTCGATGTGGTATCAAGGAGTCTGTGCTGACTGACTGCGGGTGTGATAGAGGTGGGATGATCTTTCGTATGATATAATAACTCACGCACCTTTACGAGACGACCTTTATTATTTCATCTGGATGATACACTAACAGCCTTCCAGTCGCCGGAATCGGCAAGGAGGGTGTGACTCCTGAGCGGTTGGAGACCTGGCGGAGGCTATGCTAAAAGAATTCAAACTAGCGCAGCCACCACCGCCAAGGATGATGATTATGTGCAGGGATGGGAGGACTTTTTTGCCTCACCAGGGTCTACCCGACGAAGAAATATATGCTTGGACATTTCTTGTCTGGGAGTGAGAGGGAGACAGAGACAGCAACAGAGATTGTCAGATGGTGATTGATTCACCGAGAGGACACCCGATGACAAGCGTTGTTGCAATTATCGACCTTTGTTTCAGGTATGTTGTTGAATCGCGTGTCTGGGCGTCTCTATCAGCGTTAACAGGGAGGACAGTCACGGAAACAATCTCCTCGAGTTATGCAACAATATTCGGACGTCTGATGTTATCCTTGACAGGATACTCACCCAGATTAAAACCCACTGGTTGCGAACAAGCGTGCAGCTGGAATTCCTCCGTCGCGTGTGGTCAAGTCTCGACGGAGAGTATCGAAGCATCCAAGAGCAAATCATCCAGCTTCTGGTCGATCGCCTGAATGCCGCGAATACGAGCATCGGGCGTGTCATCGCCAAAGACCAGACTGGGGAACGAGTGCAGCCGCGTTCCGACCTGCGTCTCTGGGAAAGTCTGACGATGGCTCTCGACGACCTCGAAGCATGGAAACAGACCTTCGACCCGTCCTGGTTCCTCGCTATGCGGGTTCAAAATTCTATCATCGACCAGCAGTTGCATGCATTGCAACTGATCCAACAGGAGGAGATCCTCACTCTCGCCCAGGATCTCCGAAAGTCCCTCATCCGTCAGAGCGTAGGCTCCGAGCCCACCGCTACCAGACCTACTGGCAAGCCTGCTCTTGTTCCCTTCCAAGAGAATATCCAGTGCGGCCGTGTACTAGGAATTCCCTTCTGCTCAGCGAAGATGACCCAACAAAACGGGTCACCAGATTGGTTAATCCTAGACGCTATCCCAATCCACCCCCAAGCGGACACGTCCCGACTCACAAACGACACCCAAGCACTCGCAACGAAGCTTTCCTCCGTGGACCCCAACATCTTTGGACTCCTCAAATGCCACGGCGCATCGGTAACAGCAGCAGTGCCATCAGCCCAAAGCCGAACTTCCTCATGCCGCTTCCTTTACTCAGTCCCCAGCGGCATGTCCGAGCCCTCCACCCTCCGCGGAAGCTTAATAAAACAAAGTCAAAGCTCAGCAGCTGCAGCTCCTCCTCCTGATTACCCCCTCTCCGACAGATTTAGGATTGCAAAAGAACTCGCCCGCTCAGTCTGCTACATCCACACGCACGGCATCGTACACCGGAACATCCGACCCGAAACGATCCTCCTCTTGCGTAAGGACCGACTCACGCTAGGCTCCGCATTCCTCATCGGATTCGAGGACTTCCACAGCGCAGACGGCAGACCGCTCCTATCGGGAGACCACCGCTGGGAACAGAATCTCTATCGCCATCCGCCCCAGCGACAGCGCCTCTCGACCGGCAAAGACTGTGATCGGTATCTAATGCAACACGATATCTACAGCCTCGGAGTGTGCCTCCTTGAACTCGGACTGTGGGAATCTTTCGTTGCGTATGGTCTGGATGGCAGCACGAATAATGCGGTTCCCGCGCCGATTCTCAAGAATCTAGCAGCCCGGAATACCAACAGCAACAGCAGCAGCAACAGCAATCACAATAACAGCAGTACCAAAAGTAGCGATGGCAATGGCAACCAACTAGGTATCAAGGACTATCTTGTGTCTCTGGCGCGGAATGATCTCTCCAAGCGAATGGGGAAGAAATATGCCGGGGTCGTCGAGACTTGTTTGACGTGTTTGGACGAGGATAATGTAGATTTCGGGGATGAACGGGAGTTCCAAGATAGAGAGGGGATTCTGGTGGCTGTGAGGTATATCGAAAAGGTATGTTTTGTGCTCTACTCTCTACCTGAAGAAGAAGAAGAAGAAGAAGAAATTGATCAGATTAACACTAAGTAATTAACCCGCTCGAACAGGTAATTCTTCCACTTGATTCCATCTCGATCTAGCATCTAGCATCTGGAATTATATTTTTGATTAGATAGACTAGTCTCTTTTCGCTCTTCCGTTCCCCTCCCCCCCTTCTTTATTGATTTTTTGATACGTTGTTTTTTAAATGATGGGAATAGAACTTTATATATAGACGAGTCCTTACCGACGTTGGTTAGGTAGCTGGTTAAGTTACCCAAGTTTTGCCGGTAAGGGAGGTTAATAGGTTAGGTATTTAATATAGAGTGGGATGAAATGATGCTATCAAGTTTTTCTTTTTTTTTTTTTCCAAGGTAAATATTAAACAATAACAAGGACATACCATACTTAATAGGATAGATACAAAGACTCAATAAACAAAACGTTTAATTCATTTTTTTCCCACCATGATCAATGATCAATGATTACACAAGTCTTGATCCTGCTCCCTCTTGACCCAACTCTCAACTCTCGACTCTGGGCTAAGGAGAACTCGAAAGCTCATACCCTTCCCCCGAAGCATGACCATGGCCATACGTATGCGAATGCCAGGTTATCCTCTGCTCCACAAGAATACCGTCACGACTATCCGAGGAACACTCATCACCACCATGGCGTGGCCCTGCCCACTGAAGATGTGGGAAGCTCGGCCAAAGCGGGGAGGACCGAGAACCTGAACCGGATTTCCGCTGCGGCTGGGGCTGCAGCTGCGACGACGATATCTTTACGTCTTGCGATGGCTTGTGACGACTGTATCCCGATAGTGTGGGTCCGGGTCCGTATCCTAGGGATGGATTTCCTGGGGGGTTTTTGCCTCGTCGGTGGAGGACTAAGATGGCGCGCATTCGGGGGGCAGAGGCTGTTACGATGACGACTGCGCCTTCTGTTCTGTGATTGGTGAGATAGATATATGTGTTAGCTCTATATGTATCGAGGGAGAGAGGGAGAGAGAGAAAGCAAGGTAGAGAGATCGTAAAGGATAAATATGGCAAACTCACAAAAACCATATTGTCCACATGGCATTAGCATCTGCTCCAGGTTATAATCTAAGTTAGAAACTTTTTTCTCTTTTCTTAATAGGTTCTTCTTTTTTTTTGGTTGGGCAATGGGCCGAATGTTAGCCTCTCATGCTAGATTTTGGACCACCTACAGCTAAAGTCGTATGTGTCTAATACCTCATGCTTAGAAGCCTTGAGGATGACTTCTTCCAAGGCATGAAGTTGAGTCGTCTTGAGGATGGTAGCCACTAGCGCTCTATATATCTGACTTAGTTATGATCTCATTTTCCTTTTCCTTCTTTTATCCTACGCAGCTAGTAAAGTAGCGTCAACGTGTTAAAAAAAAAAAAATAACATCGCCCTGATACTTACAATGTACTCAATGATAGGACCAAACATAAAACGATCTTCTTGTATAACTTTAATTTCAGCGTTATGACCACCGCAAGCCCCATTAATATGAGACAAAGATCGGTCATGGCATTAAACGCTAGCAGATGATCAAGTAATTAGATCAGAGAGTAAACTTCTAACGTGTTGGTGGGGGGTTGGTTGAATTGAACTCGGCGG
This sequence comes from Aspergillus haitiensis, assembly GCA_027569155.1. Lineage (NCBI taxonomy): Eukaryota > Fungi > Ascomycota > Eurotiomycetes > Eurotiales > Aspergillaceae > Aspergillus > Aspergillus haitiensis. The sequence continues at coordinate 187,933 of JAPDEO010000058.1, read as the reverse complement.
GACTCGACTTACTTCCTTGAAAGTACCCATACCGTTGCACAACCCAGGCACTGCTGCAGGTGTCACGAAGCGCAAACGGGTTCCATAGAGAGCTCACGGGTTTACACTGGGTGAACTCCAAGATGATCGGGATAATATTGACAATCGACTGTGTGACGATTAACCCCCAAAGAAGCCTCCGACGCCAGGGATAGACCGTCATCACGGCCACGATCAAGAACAAGCTGAAGGATATCCGACCAAGCATTGGGCTAAGGACCCCAAAAGGCATGGAAATGATGGAGTACTTCAGGGAATTGGTGATTTGCTCCTCGTTCAGGCTTGAGAGATCAGAGCCTAGGCCCCAGAGAGTTGAGAAGGTGGCGAGGATGGATGCGACGGTTTGGCATATCTTTTGAAACCCTCATTAGTGTTGCCCCTATCGAAGCCATGGGTTCTTCATGGATTTGTCTGTGACTTGTAATGAACATGGTTCGGGAGTAGGAATGTGAACGTCTGGGAAGACCAACCCAGGCACCGATCATGATCCAATCATCCGCCGATGGTCTCCGAACCACAAAGAGTTGTGAGTAGACTCGTAGTAGAATAGCGATTGTCGCAATAGAAAATTCGGTCCAGATGACTGTATAGAGCGTGTTTGGGGAGATCGCATTCATCGTTGGCACGTTCGTCTGCGATGGCATCATCTTCACAAGCATTGCAAGTCATCATAAAGCACAATCGGCGGAAAAGCATCGAGGCAGATAGACAATCGAATTATGATATACGCCTCGCTCTATATCATTTCTGCGGGGTCAGCCAGGGGTTCACGCAATATCTCCGCCCCCCGCCCTCCACGTGGAAAGCTGTGGAGACAGTAAGTGCAGGGCCAGAGCGCAATAATTGCATGGGTTGGGGGGCCTCAGAATTGAGGTCAGTGAAATCCAGCACACCATGGTGTCTCCTTGTCTCATCGTGATTGAAATGCGTACAAACTTACAGGGGTGTAACTGCCGGCCTGAGCCTGCCAACCGAGGCTGATTCGTATTTGAGACCACCCACCTTTTTATCCCTTGTTGGGGCGTTTCTTGGAGCGTTTCTTGGAGCATTGGATTGGATTTCACTAACATTTAGGGCTTCTCCTCTTCTTGGCTTTTGCCCTCAGGGGCAAACTTTACCGATCTCCTATTTCATCACTGGCTCACAGTAACTCATATTGCACTCCATCTGCCCCCCCAAATATCATGCGTTCAATAGCCTCCCTTTCGCCACTCGACTCCACGAGCCCCCGAAAAACCCCATTCGCCTTCTTCATCAAAACTGACGGACGATCCATCTCCACGATCCGCCCACCCTCCATGACAAGGACCCGATCAAAATCTGCAATTGTGGACAGTCGATGTGCAATAACTAACAGTGTACTGTCCTGAACCTCCTCGCGTAAAGCCCTCTGGATGCAGCGATCTGACCCCATATCAATTGAGGCTGTAGCTTCATCCATTATTAAGATCCTGGGATGAGAGACAAGCGCTCGGGCGAGACAGAGAAGTTGTCTCTGCCCCTGGGAGAGGTTTTTACCACCCTCGGCAATAGCAAAGGACAACGAGAAGATTTGGTTCACCTCCTGTGATAAAATATCCTCACAAGCACTATTGCTACCCGTCATTGGAGGCGGAAGGAGGGAAACCTTTTCCAACGCATCCTGCAGCTCACGATCCCCATACTGTTCAAATGGGTCCAAAACCTCTCTAACAGTCCCCGAAAACACAATCGGATCCTGTGAGATGATGCCGATTCGCGAACGAAGATCCTTCAGTCGGACATGTGAAATATCTACCCCGTCGATATAGATTGACCCGGAACGTGTCTCCAGGCATCGAAGTAACGCTATGCCTAGTGAAGATTTCCCCGCGCCTGTCCGTCCGACAATTCCAATACGCTCGCCCGGCCTTACAGAGAAACCCAGACCATTGAGAATAGTTGGAAGATCTGCTGCGTAGCTAATATAGAGACCCTGTACATCTATCTCACCTTTTGTAGGCCAGGATACGGGAACTTGTATCCCAGCCTGGGACTCCCGGTCGAGTCGCATGTACTCGACGATACGCTCGGCAGCGTTGAAACCTAGATCAAGCTGGGTGTATTGGGTGAGCATCCAGGAGATAAGGTCAGACATGTTAAGAGCAAAGCTCAGGGCGAAACCGGCCAGAGGAGCGTCGATAGAGGGGATATTGACGAACACGATCGCGACGGAGGCTACAAACTATGAAATTGTTAGCAATGCTCTTTTCTAAGAATAACATCACATAGTAACTCAGATGGAATGCTTACGCTGGCCCCAACTATTTCCAACCAAAATTCCATCCAGCACGCGAAAAGGTGCCTGTGCCACAGAGCCTGACAGTGTGCGTCGATCAAGCTATACATCCGCTTGAGGTAGACTTGCTCTTTGCCAAACGCCCGAATAGTTGGTAGCCCCGTAAGCAGAGAACCCACAAGCTCGAATATGGGGGATTTCGCCGTGCTCTCGAGTCTTTTTGCCTCGCGTGCACCAGTGACATAAAAGTACGCGACGCCCCAGGATGTGATAAGCGCTACAACACTCAACACCACAACGAGAGGTGAAGTGACTAACGTGGCAATAATCACTCCAAGGATTAAAACCACACTACGCATCAGGCAAGAGATGTTCATGGCTAGGTCTGAGTCCAGCACGCCGAAGTCAGAGGTAAATCGGTTGAGGATCTGTCCCACGGGGGTGGTGTCGAGGAAATGTAGGGGAGCGTAAAGAATATTTTCGGTGAATCGCTCAAATACTGCCTTGGATGCTCGGAGTGATCCCAAAAAGACTAATTGGTGAAGAGTAATGTCGACAAGCCACGAGCACACGGAAATGCCCATATACACAGCGCCATAATGTAAAAGGCGCGCGTCGACGTGCAGCCATCCGCTTGTGCCTGCGACTGAGATATTAGGGCGAGGGTTGTCATCGTATACCCTCGTCCAGAGAGATACCCAGTATGAGGGCGCAAGATAGAGTAGGAGGGTTAGAAAGAGGCAGCTGATAAGAAGTATCCAGTGGATATAGCCACCACCCGCTTTCACATATGCCTTGTACACCTCGAGCTTGACCCCCCCTCGTTCTCTCTTTTCCTCCGCGTAGAACTTTTTAGCTATCGTAATATCGTCACTAAGAGAAGGTCTTTGTTGCTCACGTGCCTTAGGAAATTGATCCCTGATGTTGGAGTTCTCATTCCTGATTTGCGACATGTTATCATCCAGAGTAGTAGTTGTCTTACTCAAACTATTGTCTATGCCGGTCTCCGGAGGGCCCGCGTAAAGCACCTTTCCTTTCTCAAGCCTCACCCAATAAGCTGCACCCTCAAGGCATAGCCGAGTATGATGTGTTGCAAGGATTCTGGTTCGGCCAGTACTCAAATTTCCCATTAACGCTTTCTCGTATAAGTGTTTGCCAACATGAGAGTCGACGGCGCTAAAAATATCATCAAGAATTAGTATCTGCGCCCGGCTGTACAATGCTCTTCCAAATGCTAATCTCCATCTCTGGCCTCCACTCAGATTGATCCCATTGGTACCGATGTCCGTCATATCCCCGGATTCAAAATTCGTCAGATCGTGGGATAGAGCGCATGCGTCAAGGACTTCATTGTATCGACTTTTATTGAATGGGAGTCCGAATAAAATAGCATCCCGAATCGTTGCATTCTCAATCCACGGGTCTTGAGATACGTACGCAATTTGGCCATTAATGACCCGATTCTCACAGTTTAGGGCATCATGGGATGGACATAGGGCACGTGGGACTACAACTGCCCCATTGATGACCTCTGCTTCCCCAATAAGAGTCGTTAGCAGTAGTGATTTGCCTGAACCACTTTGGCCTGAAATAACCGTAAGCCCCCCAGTGGGAAAGTTGAGCTGAATATCCCTCAGATGGAATGGGCATTCAACATCCCGGTACCCTGTCGACGGCCAAGCGATCGTAGCACGCTGGATCGAGATTGAATCCCCAGACACTGTGCTATTTTGGTGCTCTTCTAGGTCTAAGAACCTCTCCACTCGCTTTACACTGACCGACGCATCTAAGAGATCGGTGAGAATTTCCGGAAGATTGCCCAATACATTTTCTAGGCCCCTGAAGATACCGAGCGCGGTAAAGGCGACTGAGGGCGAAATCGTGCCGTTAATATGGATGTACGTAACGAGTGAGAATATGCTCGTGAAAATGGGGCCAGCTTGCCAGAGTCCGCGTAACCAGATATAACAACGGAAAACAGCACGTTGATGTTGCAACTCATTGTCCCGCAATTTGAGAATCTTCTTATTCCATTCCCCTTCCAGCGCACTGAATTTGACCTGTCGCATACCCCGTACCATTTCCACCAACACGGCCGACTTTTCGTCACGCCGGTCCATGAGTTCTTGTTCGGTTTCACTGTATTGTTTTGTTAGGTTGTAGTCGACGGGAATCATGAGAATGGGGATTGCGCAGCCAGCAAGCGTAGGTTTCCAGCCTATCAAGTACACGAGGAAAATGATGGTAATGGTCACTTCGAATATACAGTCGAGAACCAAGTGACTGTAGGCAAAGAAAGTAGAGATGGATTCCACGTCGACGCCCAAAAGATTTAAAATGGAGTGCGTTGTCTGGAGGGGTTTCTTGTCATCGCTGTCCCTTGAATCTTCTCCTTCACCGTCACTCGCTAGCGATACAATGTTCTTTAGATTAAACAACTTGCTCGTGACGACAGCAAATAATTGCTCATGGATAGGGAGAGACAGATTTAGAATTCCGATAGATTCCCTTAGCGACTTAAGCCAGGACACAACCATCATTGAGAGCCCAAGTTCTAGCGCTACCAACAACATCTGAAGCTTGTTGTTCTGTCCCGCATCTCGCTCTTCAAGGAGCCGGAGTATTGTGAGAAACAGTAAATTTGGAAGAAAGTTAAGAACATTAGCAATCAGTTGAATGCATACTTGGAAGGTAATCGTAGGCCAGTAGATTTGAAGCCATTTCCTCCAGAGCCCGGTGGTCGATGCTTGGGAGAATGAATCGAATAGCGCTTTTGCTCGTACGTCATCCTCAACTAATGGGAGGTCCTCGGGGCTCAGTTGTCCCTTCTTTGCAGCAAGGGACAGTGTTTGTCGTGCCCAAGAGAAGGTGTATCGATTGAGAAACGAGACCGAATTTTGCTCGTCCACTAAACGGCCATTACGGTAGACACGAGGGCCTTTTGGAAGAGCTAAGTTGACTACCACGAGGATTAATGCGGCGATTGGCTGTAGGATTTCCAATTTGACTCCAGCATTGAGCGCATCTTGTCGACTAAGCAAACTCTCTGAAAGCTTCATGCCCGTGCTAGAGCCTACCGCTAGCGCTGAGAGTGCACTGTAGCATCCTAGGCGATATTGATCTTCACTCCAATATTGGCTCACGAGGATAAACTCTTGCAGTAGGACGAGGACCTATACTCATTAGCTATGGACTGTAGAGGCTTTTCTTTTTCAAGATCCTCGTAATTTAATACCCATTCAGCCAAAATAAGAATACTCATAGAAGTTGTGCGTGCATTGACGCTAGCCACCGCAGAGATAAATGCTCCAACGGTGGCGAGACTCGATACAGAAAGCAAGATGAGTCTTTGCCATGCTGTATTCGGCGCCTCTGAGGTTATGATTTCCTCATCCTCTGTCTCTCTCCGCAGCGCAAAGTATGCTGTTTTGCCTTTATGGGTGGGCAATAATTGGCGGAGATGTGGGAATGAGAGCGACAGAGTAACTGCCAGTCCGGCCACCGAAGCTGCTAGCGGGGAGGATAGAAGGCTGAGAGGGAGCATTGGAGAGAATGTCGTATTGTCATGCTTGAGTGAACACAGTCCAATTAGCAAGAAAATTAAAGGAATATATAGATGAAATATTCAGAGAGCGAAGAAAAAACTTCAAAAGATATGCTCCTTTGATGACATTTACTTTCTCAGCTGAATGACTCAAGCAATCAGCAGAATGATGTGGAACTGGCTAAGCCTCTTGCTTATGGTGACTCGGGGTCCTAATTAGGAAAGTGGATAACTCGCCTACGCGGGAGAGTTTAAACATAGATTTGTCCCATTTATTTAATATACTAACCATTTATACTAACCATTGAGGTTCAAGAGCCAGGCGAAAAGGAACACATGATGACGATAATGATTGATGGTGGTTGACTAGCTCACCTCTGTAGCCGTGGAAGAAGGTAGTGTGGATAATAGAAAGGGAGGGATGTGAGACAATCAGCTTACAGCAGTCTATGCTGATATTAACTCGTTCAAGATTGAGAAAACGTTTCCTCTAACCATACTAGCGACCATAAAAAGACAATCCTTTCTTTTCTAGGAGTCTAATGGATAATGCGACAATAACCTCGTTTCGAGGGAAAAAATAAAGTGTCGTTCTAATTACGTGACTGTCATCAGAGACAAACAATGTCAGAAAGAAAAGCGGCAAAGCAAACATCGAAGACTTGATTATCATTCTCCGAGAGCAAGGCCATGGAGCTCTTTTCTCTTAAACCATGAGCCCTGGAGAGGGAAGACTGGCATTTGGCTTATTGACTGAGAGGTTCATATTACAGCAGGCACACTCAACAAAATAGTAAGAATATATTCTCCTTCACCCAGAGGACCTTTTCTGCATGTTGAGATTGATATTCGCTTAGTGGCGTCTTACAGCAGCCACAATTACATCCATAGCACTCTTTTTTTTTTTAACCTTCGGATAACAAATCCACATGACGCCAACAATGTGCTAGAACAAAGTTATAGTTCTCTCGCCATATTGAACTCCCAGTGAGGCCACTGCCGATATCGGAAAATGGCTCTCATGAAAGCGACTACTCGTGCACACCATATCAGACAAGTTGTTACCTCCTGCATCCCAACCAGCAACACAGATAAGCATTTTCAGGTCAGGCGACAATTCCTCGAGATAAACCATACAAAGTCTCGTATTTCTATTAAAGAGCTTGTGCGTGTGTGGCTTTTGGGCGCTAGGGGTGCTGGGCCGAGATCCAGTTTCTCCCCGTCACTAGCCCTCTAATTGCCTCTTTTAGGATACCAGTCATGGATAGCACGACTCGGCAACCGTGTTGATCGTATATATAGGCAAATCAACCATACATTGGAGATTTCCCGTCCCGCGTTGCATTCCACCCATTGCTTAGACCCTTGGCGACATCTTGGCTAGGCTTAGGATTGGAAGCTTCTTGCGGGGATACTCCGCAACAACCAGGATACGTTGGAGCGTCATAAGTTTGCTATCATACCGCGGCGGGGGTGCCCTTATCGGCCCATGGAGAGTCAACGAGGTGAGAGGAGAAGAAGGCGGGGGAAGCTATAGGAGTCGAATATGGGAGGTGTTTTAAAAGCCCCCGTTTCCACTGTAAAAAAGTTAGCCTCTGGAAAGAGTAAAAAACAAAAGCAAGCAAGGTGTTAATACTTCTTGATCGCTTTTCATTTGCATCTTTCTATCAAAGTATGGTCTCTTCAAGCCAGCCCGCAGATCCCATCCCTGATGGAGCTTTTGCTACGGCGAAGCAAGCGTGGGGTGATTTGTTCCGCTGGAAGCAGCGTGTTGTGATCATAAATGAACAGGGGGAGACCTATGTTGAGTGGCAGGAACCCGAGCCGTTTAGGAACCCTATCAGCCTATTTATGCAACTGAGTGCACGGGACTGGCTGTTCTTTCTAGTCGGCCTTGCGGCTTGGACCGCGGATGCGTTTGACTTCCATGCTCTGTCTATTCAGACTGTGAAACTTTCTGAATACTATGGGCGCTCCAAGACTGATGTGTCGACCGCAATTACGCTGACTCTTCTCCTGAGAAGCGTAGGGGCAGCATTTTTCGGTCTGGCGGGCGACCGATGGGGCCGCAAGTGGCCGATGGTCTTCAACATGTTTGTGCTCGGCTTGTTGCAAATTGCAACCATCTACAGCAAAACCTTCCAGCAGTTCCTGGCTGTTCGGAGTCTCTTCGGTTTGTTCATGGGGGGTGTCTATGGTAATGCTATTGCTATGGCCCTAGAACATTGCCCGTACGTGTCTCTACAGAGATTAACATGATGATATGTGCTAATTCTGGGGGGGTAAAGTGTTTCGGCTAGGGGCCTCATGTCTGGAATCCTCCAACAAGGATATTCGCTTGGGTATGTGTTCGCTGCATGTGCGAATCTAGGAGTTGGTGGCGAAACGGAAAGTTGGAAGATCGTCTTCTGGATTGCAGGTTTGTCCCCTTTGCACAAATCTCAAAGCTTGGCTATATTTAGCTAATTATTTATTTTTGTTAGCTGGTATCTCTATTGGCGTCGGTTGTGTTCGTATCCTCTTCCCGGAGTCCAAGCAGTTCCTCGAAGCGAAAGCAGCCGGTAGACAGTCTATCAACGCGTCGATTTTTTGGCGAGAAACAAAGCAAATGGTAGCACAAGAGTGGAAAATATCTATCTACTGTATCATTTTGATGACCTGGGTGCGTTTTGTCCTCCATTCATATCCTTAATCATTCGCCGCCGCTCTACTAATTTTCAATTAGTTCAACTACTATTCCCACACATCTCAAGATTCCTATACGACATTTATGCTTACTGAAAAAGAAATGGATAACGCGAAAGCCTCTCGTGCATCCATTCTGATGAAGACTGGAGCCTGTGTTGGCGGGACGATCATTGGATACTTGTCGCAATTTGTTGGACGGCGACGTGCCATTATTGTATCTGCCCTGATTTCAGGTTTTCTCATCCCTGCTTGGATTCTCCCTCGGGGTGAGCGTTCTCTCAGTGCCACCGGGTTTTTTATGCAATTCTTTGTTCAGGGCGCCTGGGGAGTGGTTCCAATTCATTTGAATGAGCTTTCTCCGCCTGCTTTCCGATCCCTTTTCCCAGGTTCGTTCTCCTTGCATTTCTCCCCACACGATTTTTTTTTTTTTTTAAAAAAAAAAAAGAAAGAAAAAAAGAAGAATAGGAGAGAGAAGCTAAGAAATAGCAGGCCTCACTTACCAACTGGGAAATATGATCTCTTCTCCCTCATCACAGATTGTCAATGCTGTGGCTGAACAAACCTACGTCAAGGGTCCCTCGGGGGAGCCGGTCCAAGCGTATGGTCCTACTATGGCAGTTGCAACCGCAATCATCGTGATAGGAATAATCATCACTACAGCTTTTGGGCCCGAGAAACGCGGGCGTCGCTTTGAGTCGGCTGTTGTTGGCCTACAGGAGAATATCCCGAACCCGAAAGTGGTCGATCTTGAAGAGAGAGAGCCTGTGGAGGATAGCCGGACAAAGGAGACTGTCGAACAAACAAAAATCTGAGAGATCTGGAGTATCTATCGTACACTGGCTGTTTACTATTAATTTAGAGAGCAGAGTCCTCTCTTCTACGAGTCTTGGGCTATCTCATCAGTAGCTACCGAGTCAAATTTGGACTTAGGTTCGTGGAATGGGAAAGAATAAGGTTGCTGCTTATGCTACAAATATCGTATTCATGAGCAGATAAATTTTGAAGGAAATGTACTACACACACTGCTTGGTTGTATCAGTCTATCTTATCTTATTAGAGAATGAGCGAGTCTTCCAATACGAGCCAGATTATTAGTGCAGCGTAGCGCCTGTTGGTGGAGTTCAAGCTGTTACGTCAACAATATCCTTATCTAGATTTAGGTTCATAGAGCCTTATCTTGTATATTGATTTTACCCATTGTAAATATGGAACTTTATTGACCACAGGCTCAGCCTCCTAGTTGATCGTCAGATATGATGTTATGAGAGCCCTGAACGATGGAGCAGAACCGAAAGCGGATCTATCCGTTGTGGACCAGAAATGCCCCCTAAGAAGGCTATGGCTGCACTTATTATCTATATTCTGATGTGTTAGTTTTACTTCAGGGAGAATATTGAATTGCAAAAGGTGGCGTGAGCCTTGTGTTTTCTTTTTTTTTTTTGTTCTTTTTCATATTTTCACAAGATTCCTTTCCCCCTTTTGAAGCCAGGATTCCCTCCTAGTGCACGCTAGCTAATCCGGTAAATGAGGAGATCCTTTTGTGCCACCTCTGCCAAGGGAAAGTTGGAGTTCTTGGCTTCTTGGAATGTCGATCGGCCTGTCAAGGAGTCTTACTTGCCCCCACTTCCTGCTTGCTGGATGGAATTGCTGGAGTACATGGAATGCCCAGAAAGACTCGAGGGGAGGTCATTAGAGAAAGATGGAACGCAATTAAAGAGGGTCATTGTCCAACAGCTAATCAGGGGCCAGTTGGTTCTGTTTTGATATAAAAGACAGTGCGGATGCTGGGCATTCGGCATCAGAATCATGCGAGGTATTTTGTGAGCAATAATGGGGGTGAAGATAAGATAATCATTTGATGAAGGAACATTATTCCATGTTTACTCCAAGGGGATTGTTGCTGAGGGTTAGAGCAGAAACAATGGGGAGAAGGATAACAACGACAGGCCAACACATGACCCCTCCCTCTTTCTCCAAAATCTCCTCACTATTTCGACACAATCAATCTCCCATCTTGTGATCATCTTTCTATCCCCTTTCCAGCCGGTTCTTATCTTGTTCGTCAACTCCTCAAGAGACGATGCTATTATCTTATCACCTACCCCATGATAAACCCCAATTTCCGACCTCTCCGGATTCGCTGGAGATATCGCCAACCTTGCTCTGGTACCTGGATGGCGTTTTAGGGTCCTTGGCACATACCATATTCCGCATCCCAGCTTTATCGCCAATATTCCGACGACTAGTCCACAAGGTTACAGGAACAGGGTTTGATGTAAGAACGAGCGGAGACCAGCCCGTCTCGTTGACCTCTATCTCCTAATTTCCGACGCAGCTATCTGGATCAAGGTTGTTTAAGCGAGATGATGACAGACATGAAGTGAGCCTCAACCCTCCTAGTTGACCACCGTTGCATTTTGACAGGTCCAATATAATTTACTTTATTTGGCCTATGGACTTGCTTCTTTAGGCAGGGCCATGCGAAGCCGGCCTCGTCGGCTGTTCAACGCCGTCAGCATTTCTTAGAATGCTAAGATCATAACTCCGAATCCTACGAAAGATGGGGAAAGTTGGGGCTTCATCTGTTGCAGTAGAGTTGAGATAATCAAAGCTGTACGAGTCTAATTCCAGAGGGGGTTTTAATCAGTCTCCACTTGGACTGATACCGTGGCGGCTATAAAGCCAGGCCTGAAGTCGGTGATTTGATACTCATGAACTAGAAGATCTCCAGATCATCAGTCGTGGGGAGATTTGTATCGCAAATCACCATGAAGTTGCCATTTTCCTCGTCTGGCGGAATCGCCTCTTTGCTTCTCATTGGAAGCTTGGCGGGTGATGTTCTCGCTAATAAGCTCGACCCTAGCGCCGATATGGTGCGTCAGAGTCGTGGACGAAAGGGGCTGATGCGGAGCTTGTATGGCCGTTCGAACCAATTTCCTAGCTATGGTCGAGGACCCGGCCACAAGCCACATGAGGGCGGGCATGGAAAGGGTAAAGGAAACCATGTGAATCTCTGTGAGGATACGCCTCCAGAGGAGATCACTGCCCCAAAAGACAATGTCTGGGCAGGTTTGACCGATGACGAGACTGCATCGGTCGTCAAATGGCTATTTAAACAACCGGAGTTGAATCTTACTCTTACAACAGAAGCAGGAGAGTGGGATAACACAATGTAAGTATGCAAGAGAGAATTTGTATGAGCAGATACTTGCTAACACGTCGAGCTTAGTAAACTTGTTGAATTGATGCGACCTAACAAGACCGAAGCGGTTCGGTACTTAGATGGGCGCGCTGCGGCCCCGCCCCGATATGCACATGTTGTCTTGAACAATCGTGCTACAAGTGACCCTCATTTTGCAGACATTCTCGTCGGCCCATTACCCATAACCAAACGCTCCGGCACCACTTGGGAGCCTCTCGAGTACCCTTACACCCGCAAAACCCAAGGACATGTGCGCAACATCGAACCTGATGGCGAAACTATATACTCTGAATTTTTGTTCAAAATCAGTGCTTCGATTGCAGACATTACTTTGGACTTGTGGAATGGGACAGCCCTGGGTCTGAAGAACGATACTCTAGATATCTGGGGCATTGATCCTCTCTGGCAGGAAGACGGGCGTCTCATCCGTTGGGACGTTTTCTGGAACATGGCAACCGATGATTTCGACGTTGGGAGCGTCCTGCCCTTGGGTCTTTACTTCAAGTCCGATGTCACCGGCCGCGATCCATCTAAATGGAAAGTCCTAGGCTGGCTTTATAACGACATATTCTATGAGACGACGGAAGAATTCCGCAAAGCTTACTGGTCCCCAGGCTTCGAGAAGCTTGGCGCCAACGTTGATGGTGCCTGGGCTCACACAGACCAGAGGGGGCCCATCTTGCCTAAGGATAGGAAGCAACCTCCCCTTGCTGTAGCCCCTGATGGGGCTCGGTACGCCGTCGACTCGGAGCGCAAGTATGTTTCTTGGATGGACTTCTCGTTCTACATCGGTTTCAATCGTGACACAGGCCTTTCCCTCTACGATATCAAGTACAAGGGCCAACGCGTCCTATACGAGCTAGGTTTGCAGGAAGCTCTAGCGCATTATGCTGGCAATGACCCAGTCCAGTCTAGTGTTGCGTATCTTGATTCCTACTACGGTTTTGGTCCTTATGCTTTCGAGTTGGTCAAGGGTTATGATTGCCCATCCTACGCTTCGTATCTCAACACCTCTTTCTACAAGAACGAAGAGACCCATACCCACGTCGACAGCTTATGTCTCTTCGAGTTCGATGCCGACTACCCTATGGAGCGTCACTCGACATCAGAGTATGTTACCAGCACCAAGAATGTTTATTTTACTCTTCGTTCCGTGTCTACAATTGGGAACTACGACTACATGTTTAGTTACACTTTCCATATTGATGGCACCATTGGTGTTGAAGTCCGGGCTTCTGGTTACATCCAAGCAGCATACTATGCCAATAACCACGACTTCGGCTACCAGATCCACGATTCTCTTTCTGGGTCTATGCACGACCACGTTCTCAATTTCAAAGCTGACTTCGATATCCTTGGCACAGACAACACTGTTGAGCTCACCTCAGTTGTTCCGGTGGCCAAGACCTTCTCCTGGAACGGAAACAAGGCACGCAACACCATGATGCTTAAGCGTGAGTTTATTGAGTCTGAAGATGATAGCCGTTTCAACTGGGGCTTCAACGGCCAAACCCAGGTTCACATTATCAATCAGGAAGAGAAAAATAAGTACGGAGAATACCGCGGATATCGTATCCTACCCAGCAGTGGCACGGCCCATCTGACCGTGCTCAACTCAAGTAACCTTGTTAACGCGGCCCATTGGTCAGAGTACGATCTCCAGTTCACGAAGCATCATGATTACGAGCCATCTTCAGCGCACCCGTATAATAGTCAAGATATCCACGACCCACCCGTCAACTTTGAGAAGTTCTTCAACGGTGAATCCCTGAACCAAACCGATCTCGTCCTGTGGTTCAATCTCGGTATGCACCATGTGCCACATACAGGCGACTTGCCCAACACTGTCTTTACGACCGCCCACTCCGGCGTGCAGTTCATGCCCTTGAACTACCTGCTCGGCGACCCTACCCGACAAACCGTGAATATGGTTCGGGTGAACTATTTCAATGGATCCGCTACCCATGTCGAAGACTTTGGCCAGGCCAACGAGACCTGTGCAGTAGAACTGTCGCCTATCGAAGACGACTTGTGGGACTACCAAGGTGATGTTATCGTACGAAAGTTTCCATATGACCCCAACAACCCATACTATGATACTTAGTAGAGGGAAGGACTATTGGGCTCTATGGTGGTATTTTTTTCTAAGTTTTTCTAAAGCTTTCCAATGGAATGAATACGTCATGGAATTAATATAGCGTTTCACAAAGCCCAACTGTAGCCGTTCTATTTATTTTAGATATTGTCTTTTGTGAAACTTTCTTTAATAATTAAATTATTGTCATAGAATTCCACGGAAAATTCCTAGAGGAACCAGTATCGGATACGCATGGCGATCCATATCTCCGAAAACACTTCGCCTAAAAAAACTTTAGATAGCCTACATTTGAAAAAAAAAAAAAAGGCCTCCGCCAATACGCAAGTGTATCGGTGGAGGATGGCATGGAAATGGAATACGAAAAGAAATTATGAGGTATAAAAGAAAGAAAAGGAAAGCTTCTTTTTTGGCTGGGGGGAGGAGAGATTAGTCTCCGCTTTTCTACAGTAATTGCATTTAACTTCTTATTTAGTTAATAAAAATCCCTAATCTGATAATTTGGGATACTAGGTACCTATTTGCAAGAGACGTCTAATTGTCGGGCAGACGATGATCCCCAAAACTTTTTTTTGATATCCTGATATCTCCTCATGAGAGTGGCATCTGGAAATGCTATTATTTGTACTCTCATCTTTTTTTTTATTTCTCCCTCTTCCTCTTTGATCTACTATATTGCCATGTTTAGCTCAACCTACCTCCTCCATCAGTGCTATCTGAAGCTTCTTATAACAATCATTCTAGCAACTCTATAAATACAAATAATGTCATGAGTGGTATCCCGTTCCCTAGAATGGGACACGCTCGGATGAAAGCAACGGTACAATACTCTCATCCCCGAGACCAGCAGCAGCCAGGGATAACACGGGTTGGCCGGTGTACATAGCGTCGAGATGGGCATCCGCACCGCCCTTGCTGAGCAAACTTTCCACGATGGCCCAGTGCTGGTGCTTCGTTGCCAGCCATACAGGTGTTCGGCCGCCAATATCCTTTGTATTGACGTTGATATTCGGCTGCGCAAGCAGGAGGGCTACCACCGCCTGATGGCCTCTCTCAGCCGCCAGGGAGAGCGGTGTCCCCCCATAAATGGCACTGCGAGCGTTGATGTCCACTCCATCAGTCCGCAAGAGCACCTCGACTACCTCTACATGGCCCTGCTGTGCTGCTAGGGATAGCGGTATAAGTCCGTGTTCCTTTTCCGGAGCGTTCAGGATGACTCCGTCCTTTTCCACCAGCTGTTTGACGACTTGGACATGACCATTCTCCGCGGCGACGGATAGTGGTGTTCGCCCCTGAAGGTCCTGGGCATTAAGATCAATGGCTTTGGAATGATGGGTTAGCAGGAGGTTGACTATATTCTCTAATCCCTCGGCAGCCGATATCCACAGAGGTGTTCTTCCAGAAGAGTCCCTGGCATCAACATCAATCTCCTGGTGCTTTAAGAAACGTTCGACTACGGCTGTGTGGCTATGTTCGATCGCTAACCATAGCGGTGTGCGCCCTCCTACATCCCTGAAATTCAATTCGATGCTATCTTGCGCCAGCAGCATCCGGACTATATCTTCATTACCTTTGACGGCGGCCCACCACATTGGTGGCTGTGCGTCTGAATCCTTAGCATTGACGTCGACATCCCCCTTCTGGAGCAGTAATTCGACAATGGCCGCATGTCCGTGACAAGTGGCGAACCACAGAGGTGTTCGCCCTTTGACATCTCTCGAATCACGGTTAGTCACGTCCCTCTCCAGCAGCTGGCGGACCACCTCCGTATGACCATGCGCACACGCCCACGAGAGGGGTGTTCTCCCCTTCTTATCCTCTGCGTCGACGTCCACCCCTGTAAGCCCAGCGAGCTGCTGAACTATTGTCTGGTGGCCATTTATTGCTGCCCACGCCAGGGGAGTCCGTCCACTAGCGTCTTTCGCGTCGGCAGAGACTCGGGGATCCTGCAAGAGCGTCAGGACCACGGAGTCGCAGCCCATTTCAGCCGCATACGAGAGCGGTGTCCGATGGCTATTGTCGTCCGAGTTCGGGAAGGCCCTGGATTTTACCAAGTCCATCACAGTCTGAACGAACCCAGCCTGGGCGGCATACGATAGCGGCGTTCTAGAAGACGCGTCCTTGTAGTCTGGCTCCGTTCGCAGGTCCAACAACGTGCGTACCACCTCCGTCCACCCCCGCTTCGCTGCCAAACAAAGTGCCTCGCCCTTCTCCTTGTTTGCAATGCCCTCATTCCACCGGGTAAGCAGAAGCAATGTGGAAGTCAGGTCATCTCGTTCAATTACCGCACGCAGCTCGGCAACACCGGTCGGGAGTGACTGGTCGTCGTGGGTGGCGCGCTGGGCCATCAGGCGCTGTTCAATGTCACTGTAGCGATCGATAATGCGGCCTACGTCCCTTGACTGGCCTGGCCTCCGGCTTCGGAGCCAAATAAAGCCATCACTAGCAAAAGAGTCCCTCCGAGGATCAATATCTTTGCCCGCCACCATTGCCCATCGGTACAGTTCGCCGAGCGCGATCGTCGCTCGACCAGTCAGCTCGTCTGCGGCATTATCTGAACCGCCCGCGGGTAGCGAGGCCCGACATTCACTGCAAATTCTCCAAGCCCATTGTAAAAGAGCCTCCGCCTGCTTCCATTCTCCGTGTTGGCGATGTCGATCTGCGCTTTCCTGAGCAGCTGCGAGAGCGTTCCCCGCCGCTGGAAGTCGCAGTCGGGTTATCAAGGGTGGAAGCAAGCACATGAGAGCCTCTGTGTTGGTTCCCAATTGCCGTTCTACAAACACTCTGCAGAGGTCAGAAACTAGGGCATTTTCCAAGAAGAACTGGCCTGTATCCGTTTTCTGTATGTTGATATCGCCAATATTGTCGACCACCTCCAGGATCCAAGCAATGTAGGATCCGAATAAATCCTGAGCGCACATCGATAGCATCGAGCTCTGAGCAGGAGTGGACCAGATGCGCAGATCTCCAGGCACAGTGCTAGACGTGCGGCCCATTGTGTGCCATCCAAAATACCGCACGAGGGTTGTGGTCACATCGTCGGGCAGTCGACTCGTGCGAGGGGCATACGAATGCTCTCGGAAGGGTTGCTCATCCCAAACCGTTCTTGCATCCAGCTTCGTGGCAGCTGTTGCAACCACCAGGTGGCTCTCGATTAGACTGTAGTCCTCAGCCCCGGCCCATGTCCGTAAATCTGCCAGTCTATCTATGTCTGTGGATACAATCCTTCGCATGGGAATTTCTGTAGCTCTCGAAATGGTCAGATGCGACTGTGGATCGACAGTCTCCATGAGGGGGTCCGACTTTAGGGACCAGAGCCAGAGCCCCAGCAAGCCTTCAATTTGGTGCCGATTCTTCATCCTCCACGGCGAAGGGCTGCCAAAATGGGCTCCGTTGTTGATCCGTTCCAGATGCAAACACACCGACGACGATTGCCCGTTGGGCTCCTCGCTTTCATCTGCCCTTCGGTTGGCCGATTTTGTTGACACAGCGCAGTCCAGACTCCAGCAAAGACAGCTTGCGCTTCCCCACGTGCCTCTCATGATGGAAGCCTTGGTGAAAATCGTGTTCGTCGCGGCTGTGATAGCGTGAGCGAGCTGTTCCGCCTGCTGCCGGACTTCGACCATTTCCATTTGAAAGTTTCTGGCCAACTGTCCCTGGCTAGTCAACCCGGCAAGGCGAGTTCTCAGGGCTAACAGTCGGAACGCCAAGCTGGTGCTGCCGTCGCTCCTGCATTCGCCCGGGTCCATCGGTCGATTGAGCTCGCTCCCTTTCCCCCCTGTGACAAAATGCCAGAGGCACCGGGTATTCGGATGCGCCTCTGCCTCGGATGGTGGGTCCTCTGTCAGATATAGTCTGCCGATGTGAAGGGCGAGCCAGTCAAGCTCATGACCACGAACCTCGTCCAGAAATCGTGCCAGGGAGTTATCCTCCGCCTTTAGGCGCTGCGTGCGCAGTCCCGGCCGTGCCATACTCATCACCATGATAGCCCCCAGCTGGGCAACGGCGATGGCGGAGTGAACTCCCCGCAGGCCAACGAATTGGAGGATGAACCCCGCAACAGTGACACCGAGAGTGACCCAAAGAACCCATGGACGGTTTACTTGGTTCCGCCACGAGACAACGTATTCTCGTAGAGGGTCGTCATGATCGCTGTAGGAGAAGGCGTCAAATGTCTGGTCCCCAAGAACCTGGCCCCCTGGTTGCACCCAGAATATACAGGATGATGGCAGCACTCTCGTGCCCTGGCGGGGATTATTCCGATGAAACACCCGCTCACTCGTACTTTGGCCGATCAAAAGTGCACAGAGGTAGACCCCAGCACAGACCATGGCCGTTCCAAGGAGGACAAGGGGACACGCATAGGGATCGGGACGACGCCCATCCTTCTCCCATTTAAGTGAGTACGTGGCCACCGCAGCGAAGACCATCACACCCACCTGCAGAACGAGACCTAGACCGGCAGCGGCGGCGAACGTCATCCGCGACTTTCGCTTGATGCCAACGTTGAGGGACAGATTGGGGGCAAAGGCTTGCATGGCGGTCTCAGCGTCATGCCTCCCGGATGACTCTTTCCATTCGTTCGCGCCATGTGGAGTAGTGGCGTATTCTTGGAAGGTGTATATTCCCGCCTTGCCACCGTCCAGGAAGTCCTGGGGGGACCGGCTCCCAGGATCGAACACAATCTCCAAGATCTTGGGGCGACCAAACACCCGGGCGACCCCGCCGTTAGTATAGAGCTCGCACACGTCGCGGCTAGTGGAGGAACAGAGTTCGGCTTCGGCGTCTGCATGGCCTTCCTGGGCTCGCCCGATGAACGCCCGCAGTGACGAGCTTCCACACACCCGGATCGCCGAGACCACGGCAGTGAGGATCCCCATTGGCGCCATGGCGAAAATAAAATAATCAAGAAAGGTGATACTCTCGCTGAGATACTGCTTGGTGACCTGTTCCCCAAAGAGCGAGAGGAACGGGGCCAGATCTGTCGCTAGATTGTTCGCGAAGTCATCCCAGCCCGCCGCCTGGACACCCGTTAGCCCGATGACCACGCAAACAATCTGCAACAAAAGACTTTGATGAGCCATTGATCAATCCTTCCCGTCGAAGCAGGTCGGAGAGAGGGTAAAGAGCGAAGAGAAGGCGGGGGATCTCCTGGCTAGCAATGGAGTCTGAAGGGCACGCTCGTCGTCATGAGTCCGCTTGTTTTGGTATAGCTCCGAGGAGAATCGCAATCCTTGATTTTATACAGTGACGAGGGAGGAGCGTGCAAATGCGAATTGTTTCGCGACTAACCCATTGGCCAGCAATTTCAGGCGCCTGGGACAGACTGGAGGGAACCGCCATCTCAATTATGGTCCCTGCATGACGGTACGGGGTGGGGTGGGGGAATCAAAATTAATTCTTTACCCAGTGATCCATTTAGAGGACCTGAAAAAGCAAAACAAGGAGCGGTTGGACGATGGGGCTTAAAAATGGACAACTATTGGCGCTATTCCCTCCACTGCGTGGCTCATCACATCCATCATTAGGGCTCTTGCAAAGGTAAAGATCGGCTAGTCAGTCCGATCATCACAGCCATGCCCGAGCATTGCGTGACGTGTCATATTTATTCGCCAACCACCAGCATGGTAGATCTCGGATTTCCCAAGGTAAGAAAAAGGAACGCCAAACAAGAGCTGAATCGAAGACTTGGCCTTTTTCCCCATGTTACAGCGCCTCCCGGGAAAACACCCCAAGGCTGCCCACCGGAACTCTGGATCAGGTGAAGATTGAGGTCGCGAGGCAAAAGCAAAAATAAATACAAGAAGGCAAAAGAAACGGACAGACTTGCACTTCTCTGATCCTCCCGGGTCATGTTGGCAGCGCTCTCACCCAGCAAAACGAACGAAAGAGACCCTATTACTAGCAGTCCGGGCACCCAGATTGAGTATGCTCAAGGCCAGAGGCCAGTCGACCAGTATCGTGGAGGTTGTTTCCAGCCTCCAACGCCGGAGCCACAATGAGTTTGGCTCTCATATCGCGACCAGGCTGCTAAGCACGACTAGGGACCAGTTACTTGACTGGATCAGAAATCAGCGAATGGCAGTCTTGCCCCCAGAAGGGAGCATCCACGACCGGGTGTTTTCATATGCCTACTTGTTCCTTAATCGAATACACTCGTTTGACATGGCCATTGAAGTGTTTGCTGGAGATAGCTACCTAGCCGCTCAACTGACCTACGGATATTGCGCCCTTATGCTAGAGGTATGGTAAGGTCCGCCTTCCTTACACATTCGTCGTGGTGCTGAGAGACAGATCGGGGTCGACAGCTAGGTCGCGAGAATATGGCACTTCTTGAGGCATTCTTCCGAAGCCTCTATCACCCATCCGCCACCTTGGAGTACCTACTGAGCAGGGTAGAAGTGCTCAGGACCACGCAGGAGATACAAGAGCAGCTGACCCTCCTGATGGGCGATTTTGTGACTCTAGTGGACAGTATTACTAGCCGGCTTTACAAGGCAACCCTTGGGTCCGTGGCAGCTGGAATTCCTGGTCTGGGTAACGGCTTCCTGGATCTGACCAAAAGCTTTCGCCAGCGCTGTGACGGGATCACGGAGAAAATATGGGCGTGTGAGCTCGAGGATCAAAGCGTGGGCCAAGATGAAGGTGGGTTCAACCTGCGATTCCGTTTGCGTGAGCTGGTGATCACCTACTGAGTGGACTCTTGATGGCAGTGGCCTTCCAACTCGCATTGATCAAATCCTGGCTCGCTCCAGAGGATGATGTAGTAGCAGAGCTGGCTGAGATGCACCCAATTTATCTCACAAGCCACCGTGCCGACCTTACCTGTCTCTGGGTCCGGCCTTGTACTGCCCGTTTTCTACAGGGGTCATCAGACACGATCCTCCGTATCACCGGAAAACCAGGCTCGGGAAAGACGATGGTCGCGTCTGTGATCGCCGAGTACCTTCAGCTCCCCATCGCAGGAAAGTCTTACCAGAGCCTGTTGATTAATCTTGGTAAGAAGGCATCCGACCCCCAGGCCCTCAGCCTTCCCAAACATTAATCTTCCCTGCCAGACAACACAATTCCATCACAAACAACCGCCACAGCCGTGTGTCGGGTGATCCTCGGGCAGGTATTGGCAAGGCAAACCGGGAACGTCCCGTTGTACCAGATCATTGCGGATGTTTGGGAGCGATGCAGGAAGACTGCTAGTCAACGCGACCAGGAGCAGCTGCTGTGGAAGGCACTAGAGCGTGCCTTGCAGGGTCTCCAAACGACAGACCCGTTCGTTATCATCCTCGACGGTACAGACCAGGTGGCAAGTGGTGAAGCCGTGTTCATCACCGCATTGCAGTCAGCGATTGCCGAGGCACAGCATATCAAATTGATCATTCTCGGATCGAACGAGGACGTCCCGTCTTTGAGACAACCTCATTTTCCAATTACAGAAGATATAATCCTTGACGACATCGGCTATGTTGTGCGTGAATGCCTAGTGCCCAATCAAACGTTTGCTGGACTTTCAGAGTTAGACCAAGAGACAGTAATCCAGTGCATCACGATAGCCTACGGGGAATCATTTCTCTGCGCCAAACTTGCAGCAAACCTCGTTTCCCACGAGACGTCCGCTGAAAGCCTGTTGAAAACCGCCAACACCATTAAAAGTGAAAGGTTTGATGTAACAAATCTCACCCTTCGTCTTCTCAGGCACAGCGGTTCTAGCGAAGCAGCCGGGCAAATGCTTCTTTGGCTGGTCACGGCCGAAAGGCCACTGTCCCTGAAGGAGTTGGCAGCGCTTTCTTCTGTCCACGGGAATAGCGGGCCCCCCTCAGACAGCCCGTCCGACCACCCTTTTTTCATCCTCAAACCATTGAGACATTTCCTTTTGGTTCAGGGTGACTACGTGTGGTTTCGACATCGGCTGATCCGAGGGGCACTAAAGGACCTGTATCTCGGGGGAGAATTCTGCCCGGATATCAAAGATGCACAGGCCGATCTTTGCAAAAGACTATTGAGATATATCAAATCTCTCGAGGTTCCAACTATTGAGCCCACTTTAGCCCCAATAAACCCGGGCGACGCAAAGCACGCCTTGTCCAGGAACCACCTCCTACATTTTGCTCTAACCTACTGGGTCGTACATATCAAGCTCACAACGGCCTTTCGAGCTGGAGGAGAGGGCTCAGCAGCGAGAGATTTTCCAGAAGCATTCCCGGACTCTTGTTTCTACATCTTGATGGAGGATCACTTGTGGCGTCACAAAGAGACTTCAACCCAACTCGCAATGCGTTTGACGGCGCACCGTATTCGCCATCATATCATGGCGACGGATAATCGTATCATGTTGCAGTCAGCTACGCTACTCGGACAATCGTACCGCCAGATTGGGGATTCTTCAGAGGCTAGCCGATACTTTTACGAGGCCAGTACGATGAGCCATCGCTTGCTCACGCCCGATCATGCTCTTACCATGCAGGTCGCGCTTGCCTACCTCGATGCTTTAAACAACCACAAAAACAACAGAGGCAGCAACGGAAATACCGTGCCAAAGAGCGACTTGGCGAAAGAGGAGCAAATCTTGCTATTACTGGTGGAGTGTTATCGGGCCCAGTACGGACCTTCGTCCCAGCAACTCCTGTCCGGGCTCCAGCAACTCGCGGACCAGTACCGGCGCGCCGGCAAAAAGAAAGAAGCGGAAAAAGTCATTGAGTCTATAGGATCCTTCGAACACCGTAAAGGGGGTGCTCCGCCATCCGATGGGGTGCGCAAGACAGACGGAAAGTCAAACACCGATCTCTTTCTCGACGCTGCGGAAGATGAAGGCCCCTTGGTCGGGCCTGACGTCTCTCTTGGTTTACTTGACTGTCTCGGGAAGGCCCAGCAGCTAGCATTGAACCGAGACTTCGTTTTGGCTGAGAGTACTTACGTCGAATCCTGGCATCGGGCGAGCAAGGAATACCGAATGTCCCCCTCGGACCAGACAAAGGTGGCGAGGATGACGATTGTCCTGGAGTACACCCGCTTCCTACTATCCCGGGGGAGAAACACGGAAGCAGCATCACTTCTATCTGGAGTATGGCAAGAGTATCAGTCCCACACGGATCATTTGCTCGGCACGGGTATCTCGATTCCTAATTTCGTTGAGCTGGCGAAGACTATGAGAACCGCTAACCTGCCCAGCCTCGCCCTCACTGTCTTCCGGCGTTGCATACGCTCCTGGGAAATCTTTGGTCGCAATGAGGGTACGATCTACGAGGAAGTGAAACAGAATATTACATCGATATCGGAGGAGCTGATCCTCTCCGCGGGTGCTGCAGGTAGGGTGCCGGAGGCGACCCTGGAAACCCTCATCTGCGAAGTGTCCCTTTCCATCGGATCCGTCGAAAATGCCTACTTCACGGCAACATTGCGGCTTGTGGATACATATATCTCGCAGCATCGCTGGCAGGACGCCACACGCGTGGCCACCAAGGTGTTGCGCGATCTCTGGCCGAGCTTGTTTGAACCGTCTCCCCAGGCGGTTACCCCCCCACCGAAGCAATTGGATAGGTGCGTTGCGCTCGCGAGGCATCTATCCCGTTGCTACCGGTCCCGGCAGCGCTTCAGTGAGGAAGAGGATCTTGGAACTCGGATTTACAATGCCATCAGAGTCGCTCGCGAGGTGGGCGATGCCTTGCGGAACAAGGTAACTAACGACCTTTTACATTCCTTTGAACGCTCCGGCCAGATGGACAAGGTGATTTACCTTCACCAGGAAGTACTCGCTGACCTCGAAAGCGCCTATGATGACGCTCATGAGAGCGTGTTGAGGAGCCTGTGGTCGCTGGCAGCACTGACCCGCCCTCACCCAGTCGCAACCGAATACTACGAGCGGATCGTTAAGGCTGTCAACCAGGGCGCTGAGACTTGCCACCCAAGGGTGTTTGAGCCCCTTGTCATTGTGGCAACCGAGCTTTGGAACCGGAGGCAGTATGGGGATGCCCTGCCTCACTACCAGCTCATCTTTAACACCTTTTTGCGGCGAACCGACAGCAATCCCAGTTTCGCCGACCCGACATTTGTAGCCACATTTTTCACACGCTATACCCACTGTTTGCGTTTCGCTACCCCTAAATCCCAGCAGTCTGATCTCCTGGCGATCATGCAAGCCCATCATGATAAATGCAAGGTTTTGTTCCCGGCAACATCAACCGCTTCTGTCGAAGCCTCCATGGCGCTAGCTAGGCTTTGTCAGGGGTCCAAACAGTACCTGGGAACCGCCATTCATCTGTACGAGGAGCTCCTCCAGCTGGAAGGAAACAAGGTCCACCATCAAGAGATTACCACAGCGCTCAATGTCTTATATGAAGAGCATGGAATATCCTTGTGCCTCACCGAGCCAGACAGTATGACTCCCGCGCAGGTGGACAGGGTAATATCCAATGTGCAACGTCAGACGACTGAATTCCGCTCCACACTTGGGTGGTCGCATGAGCGCTCAATCTCTAAGCTGAGAGACCTTATCTCGCTATACACAAAACGGAAACAAATAGATATCGCCCTGGTGGAGCTCAAGCGGACAGCGGTTCAGATTCTCAGCAGCGAGACGTCTCCAACCCATTTAATTGCCGCTGGCTCATGTGTCGCATCGTGCTATTCTGCCATGGAACAGACGCGCAAAGGTCTCGAACTTTTTGAGGAGCTTTACCGCCAAATAGTAATGAAGGATACCAAATTTATAGATCTCGTTCAGTTTAATCTCTCCTCTGTTGGGTGTAAAGGCATCGTGTTTCTAGCCCAGCTAGAGTATAGTCTTCTCCAAAATTCACTCTGCACATTCGATGAAGCCATGTCCGCAATCACGGCTGAGTATGCCTGCTTTCTTGCCCTGCGGGAAGCACACAATAAGGAGTTGAACAGTGCTTTTAACATGATCGGCGCCGCCCCTGTCTATGCGTCTCTGCTTTCTAGGGGGCATGGTTTTGCTGCTAATCACCTTTTCGGAGCGGTCCGGACGTACATGCTGACGGTGAGCCGCAAGAGGATCCAGTTGACTCGGGAAGCAGGTATGGACCTAGTGGTCCAGGCCATCCTTGAGTACTTCCCGGCTAATCGGGATCACCCGTTCCTCTCTTCGGTGGCCCTAGCTAGCATTATCCGCACTCAGTATTTGACCGCAGAGAGGAAATACCAGGCGGCCACAGATCTAGCCTTGACGGCCTTCGAGTATCTTTCGAGCCAGGACAGCTATTCTCAGACTCCCAGTATTGTGAAATTTGGCCTGAAGCTGGGCATGTGCATCTATGAACGGCATCTGTCGCCCCAGCCCAGTGAAGAGGCCCGTGGGCAAATGCTGGACGCCTGCGCTGCTATTGTCCGGGCCAGCCTTCAGGCAATTCAACAGCTCGACATCGATCTGTCAAGACTTGGTCCACGCTATTTCAATAGCCTCGTTGGCCCAATCGGTGCACATGGCGACTATCAGATCCTCGTGACCACTCTTACCGCAATATGGAATTGCAGAAAGCTCCAATCTCCATGGGTTAAAACCACCCGCCTGCTCCTTGGGGAACGGCTAGTCGTTGCCCGCTTTCTTGTCGGCGATTACAACCCGGCTTGTAGGCTAGCTGAAGATCTTTTGTTTAACTGTCGCCGCCGCCACGGCCGCACCCCCCCACCCACGCTAAGGATATCAATCCTACTCTCCCAGGTTTATACCAGCCTCGGCCGGACGTACAATTCACGGCATGGCGGTAACATGCTAGCTCAGCGATATTACAAGAAAGCTGTGGCGCTACATGAGGATATTCTACGCGCCTTTTTGGATAAAGTTAGGGCCGATTATTATTGGGACCAGTATGATTTGACTCCAGATGAGGAGGTCGGGGAAGCACGCCTGGCCCAAATATCTGACGGGGAGCATGTGCGGAAGCATGTCCAGCTTCTCAAGCTTGCGTTGCAGCGTCTGGGGCACTGGCCCAATGATATCTCCGAGTATGCACGCTTAATAACTGATCTGGCGCAGCTGTATCCTTCGGACCTGCAAGGGGTTGAAGGGCCAGAGACTTGGAACTTAGAAAATTTTGGTTCCGGGACAGCTGAAACGGACGGCGATCTCCTCAACACCGTTGGCTATGATTGGGAGCTTCCGCGGTCTTCCTTCTGAAGAGGCACTGAAGGTAAATTGTGTCTGGGGTAGATACAAGAACAGGTCATTGACTCTGAACCAGGGGCTACGTCAGATGCAAGACTAGAACAAGCCCGCTAGCCCATAAGCCCATAGTCAGCCAGCGTCCAAAAGAGGCGTTTCCACAGGTTTATCACTGAAAAGGGTATTGCCATTCCCAGATAGGAACTGAGTCAGATTGCTGCCGACGCTAGCGGGCATTAGTTAGTTGAAAGACGTCTATGTCCTCTATGTCCCTCCCGTCCCCAATAACACTATGCTATGCATACAGAAGCAGAAGGGAGAAACTGACGTGTAGTGTAGCAAGTTCCTCCTCCCCCTTTTTCACCCCGCTTTCGCTTTTTGCTTTCTTGTTTGCCCTGCCTTTCCAGTATTTAAGTCTAGCAATAAGCGCCCAGTACCTGGATCTGGGAGTAACTCTCTCTTCTCTCATATGTCCGTTGTTGTTTCCCCTTTCCACTTAGAAATAAACAAAGAAAGGGAGGGGGCCAAACCACTTTGAAAGATGGATTTCACAGGAAAGACTTACATTGTAGCCGGTGGTGCATCGGGAATCGGACTCGCAACCGCAATCCAACTCCTCTCGCTTGGAGCCTCAGTGCACATCATCGACCTTGCGGCAAGCGCTCTCAAGTCGTTCGAGGAATACGATAGTGACAGTGTCACGTTCCACCCCGGTGTCGACGTGAGCTCTCGGGAACAGGTTTCGCAGGTCTTTGAGAAAATTGCCCAGCAGTCACCAGATATCCACGGCCTCGTGAACAGTGCAGGCATCGCACCGAAGAAGACGAATAATTTCAGCCTCCCCGAGCCGGATGAGCATTTCCACCGAATTATGGCGGTGAACTGTACCGGAACTTGGAACACAGCGACGGCATATTTCAGGTATCTGCTCCAAAAATACCCAGAATTGGCCGTGGATATCAGCACGTTGCAGCCGCGCGAAGGGCTGGGGAGCGTGGTCAATATATCATCTATAGCGGCCTTGAGGGAAGATCCCGGGCTCGCCTCATACAGTGCGAGTAAGCATGGGGTCGTGAGTCTCACAAAGACTTGGGCAAAGGAATACGTGAAGCGTGGAGTGCGAGTCAACTGTGTTGCACCAGGCGCGGTCGATACGCCAATGACTCCAGGGGGGATAGTTGATCCGGCCATCATCAAGATGATCGAGAAAACCGTCCCCATGGGGAGAACGGGGAGGCCGGAGGAAATCGCAAATACCATAGTGTTCTTACTTAGTGATCTATCATCATACACTACCGGGCAAGTTATTGCGGTGGAAGGAGCATTGTTATAGGTGGCTATTTCTCTGCCTATCTCTTTGGTTCAGTGCATGCGTTGTGGCTGGATGCCAGTTAGGGAGGCAGTTTGGCGATTTTCCTCAGCCCATATATGTTCATTTCTTGAGTTAAGTCGTTTTTTAGTGCGTTTGGCAAATAAAGTGGAGAAAGCTCTGCCAAGTGGCACCAACATAGTTTATTGAATACTAAATAGCCGGCTGTTATTCCCAGAAAAAAAAAAAAATTGATCATCAGGTAGCGGAAGGAAGAAACATGTAGGCAGATATTGAGGAAAGGCGGGGGGGAGTGGAGAGCCAGGAATGCTTAATCCACTGCTCGAGGTGGTGAATAAGAAACTGTAGCCAACAGTCGAATTTCCTCGATACTGACATGCCTACTCGGCACTATCGCTTCTAAATCAATAATATATTGTTGTAGCACTAGGGACCCTCCGTACGATGACCCGCGTATAGAAGCGAATTCATGAGAATTAGACCGAATTCTGCCGAGCTCTACATCAAGCTGGAGAAAAGACCCCAATGGAACTCCAGCCCTTCAATCTCACCGTGGCTAGGAGATATTCGCACCGAGTACTTTTCCTCAACGGCCGGACGGGGAGTGACGCAATTTACGACATTGGATATTCAGTATCACCAGTCGAATTACGGGAAAGTTTGATGATCTAGCAACTGTGGGGGCACCTCTAGCCCCTTTCCGCATGATTTTTCCCAGAGTTCTGTTATCCTTCCCAGTGGGCTGAATACCAGTGTCAAAAATAATAGTTGAAGCAGCAGCAGCAGCAGCAGCATTAGTAGGTAGTAGTGATGGTAGTCGTGCCAATAGCACTGAGGAGGATCAGACGATGGTGACCCACATAACGAGGAATACACCACTAACGATGCTAAGCGTGATGGCACACACTCACTCTCTCCTCTTTATTGAAGTTCCAAGAGGATAGGATAGGAATTACACTCCGATCTGATTTCCCGGCCACGAGACCTGATTCAGCGGTGTCTCTGTTACGCCGACGCTGAACTTCCCGCACCAGACCAGGCTAGCTGGTTATCAACGCCTCCAGAGAAGGCTGAGATGGATCGGGAAATTTTACTTGAGTGGTTTAAAGCAGGCATTTGAATGACGGGGGAGTACTCAAGTAGTGTCAGACGGCCTGGCCACCTACCATAAGCCTGGGGCTCAGACGGGGGGATCCTCAGCTTAAGCTTCAGAGATTACCCACTAGAGGAGGAGGAAGGAGTGGGAAATAAGAAAATGAATAGACACGTTGGGTGTGTATCCGTAAGCTGAAATCGGGTCGAAACTTGAAAAGGAAAATGGCCTAGCAGACACCATTACAACCGAGTCTGCAGGGTCGAGCAAGTCGGCCACTTATCGTCACATCTTTCGAGGTCGTTTTTGAGGCATTATCTGCGAGCGTGGCATGTTCCATTTCATCATGCCACCTCCGCTTCTCACCAATCGTCTAGACTGGAACTCAAACCGCTTGATCAGGGATACTCCTGCCCTTCCTCTCGGTCTCTATCTCCCAATCAAGCTAGCAGGGAGACTCGATGATTGGGACAAAGCTTTGAGTCTAAATTCACATTTCTGAGATTGATTAAGCAGGAAGTAGTTACCGATTTGATTCCTGTATTATCATGGTTTAATTTCGGTGATCGGGTGGATGAAATTACTCCATCCCTGCGATGGCCGCTCGGAGAAGGAGAATAGATGTACAAATTTCTTTATATTACTATCATTATGATTATGATGATGGTGATGATGATGATGATGATGATGATGATGATGATGATGATGATGATCTCTTTCATTTAATTAAGCTTGTTCCAACTGTAGAACGACGGTAAGGCTAGGAGGATGTCTAAGTCCGAAGCGAAAGTCGGTTGTGAGAAAGAGAAATTTCCTGGCAAAAATTGAAATGCGTTTGGTCAAATCGGTCATCTAGACCGCTTGGTGGGGGGCAGGGATGCGAAACGAAAAAAACTAGGTACCTACAGCACCAGCAGACCGGCTTTATTGGCCCAGGGAAGTCAGACAGAAGCAGCTCTGCGTGAACTTGGAAAAGTTGTCATGATGATCTCACTCCAAGACCCACTCGGCCGAAGCGGCTGTTCTTCGGTCGCCGTGATCTTATTTTACACTTGACGGGGGAATTGAGAATGTTTACTTTTATCCCTCATGATTCCCACTACAGGACAGGGGTACCAAGGGGGCTGGAATTTCATCATCGTCGATGGCTAGCTGGTGGTACCCGGTGCCTTCTCAGCTCCTATCCTTTTTATCCCCTCATCTCCTCCTTATCGTTGTTTATATCCAAGGCTCCGCAAACCCCCTAATACGCTGGATGAGCTTTAGTCACTATAACCCCCCCCCACACTCCTCCCTCTCCTCTGCTTGTTCTTGTGGGAAAACGATCCATTTCCAGGGTATTACTTTCTCTCTAATTACAAACACCAAAACTCCCTGCTCAAATCATGCATTTCCCATATTTAGGTTCATATTATTCAAATTCAGGCTCATGTTCATGTTCAGGTTGGGGAACATCATTACGTCTGAAACTTGGTTTAGAATGTTACCAATATGTTCCTCTTCAAGTGTACCACCATACGCTGTCGAGTATGATGAGGATGGAGCCTCCAGGTTAGTCAAAGCAGGCAAGGATAGAGCTGTTGCGGGAGAAACGCTTTGACTGACACGCTCCTGCTTAGAAGACCCTTGGCTTTTACCCGCGCGAAATGCTGCACTAACCTCGCGCAACGCTTGAAGTGATGAGGCAAGGTGCCTCGCAGATTCGGTTCGACTATTCTGCGTCACATTCCCATCCGAATATACATGATCAACCAATACCATTTCAAGTCTCTGGACTAGGTCCCAGGTCTGCTGCCACAGTTGGTCATTTGTATTCGCAATTAAAAGAAACGCCGATGCAATAGTTCGCTGGACACTAATCCAAGTGCGGGATGCATATGGACTGATCTGGTGCAGCGCAATGAAAGCCTCGATTGTGCGAATCAGGTTTGTTAGACAATCATGGCGGATAAGGGCCCGTCGTTGATCTTCCAGTGGTGCATCCGGATCCAATGATGCGCGGCAGATGACGGAGATATAATATGAGGAATGTAGCTGTAGCTCAGCCCACTCGATTTGGTTGGCTAGGGTAGTGCAGTGTTCCCGGGATCGTAAGTGTGGTGTGGCCTCCGTAAGGATGCGTTCGATCTTATGTGTGTGGTCGCGGATTTCATGGTATCGGAGGTGAGTATGGTTAGACATCATTAAATCCCGCAGCATTTCAAGTATTACTGAGAGAATACGGCAAAGAGTCTCGAAATACGATCGGTGTCCGGGCATAGATTTAGGATGATAGGGAATCTCGGGTTGACTAATCATAGTGATAGATGGCCGGTCATAGGCTAAGGAAAAGTGACTGTTTTGAAACGCCATAGCCCACCTGTTGCAATTCAAAGAAGTCATTGTCAGCGTCGCTAGTTGCACCCCAGCAGTTGAAATACATACCATATCCTTCTTCGGATTCCTTGGTAAGTTGATGCAAGGTTTGGGGTTTCGACATGAAGTCCAAGGACCATACACATCCTTTCCGTCATCCCTATTGCAAGAAGAATTAGTGCCATTAGCATTATTCAAGGGTACCCTTCGGTTTCAAACACTCACCAAGCAGGGTATAAGATGCACCAGCATTCATATTATAGGATAGGACGCTACTTATTATCAACAGGATCTGGATGATCTCCACCGTTGGTTGCGATACATAATTCAGCATACGCAGACACTGATATGAGCAGGAAACTGGGACTTGTCAGTCATCAAGAGACAAAACATGGAATTGCAAACAAAGCCCCCACGAACCATAAACCCAGGAGGTCAACTCCCGTTCAGTTCCCGGTCGGTCAGACAATTGACAACCAGATGCTAGGACCGCAAAACAAAGACTTAAGAAGGTGATACTCATCCCAAATGGCTTTACTAGCCCATTGGCATTCGGTCGATAGACCCCGCCCTCTCGCCGTCGGCCCTCCAACAGTCGCTTCATATCATCTTCTAACTTATCGATGTCTGGAAGCACCGGATACAACACGGTACCAATTTCTTTATAGAATCTTAACAATCTACAGGAGGGTTAGATGGTGGGGGGACACAAGATGAGATGTAGCACCGGCCAGAGATCGGAATAGCTAACCTTAGACATTGGTCATCATCCGGTAACACACCACAGACACCTCCGATATTAAAGGTATACGGGTCTGACGACCAGAGGTCAACGAAAGGATAGGCGGCAGAATGATTCCCCAAAGCTAATTCTGCCAGGAGATCGTCATTTGGCAGAGCTTGTTCAGTATCTACTGAATCATTGGCTTTATCCAAGATGTCAATCAGCGCAGAACGGGACCCGATATGGATCGAACCTGCTTTGAGTGACCCAGACCCGTAAAGGCCACCCTGACTCAATGAAGAGCCTCTCCCCTTATGTGAGCCGTCAGAGTGCGGGTCAGTGAGTTTCCTCCCCGAATGAGATTGGAAAATGGACTCGAGACTTCCTATTATCTGTTCCATGTCCCTCATTTTCGCGTTGATTTCATCCCATTCGTTCTGGGAGAGCGAGATGACGTCTTGCGCGTCATCTTGAGTGGCTGTAGTATGTAGCAGTGGTGGGTCAGTTTGTGGGCTAGTTGTGATGGTATCTGGAGCTGAGCTAACAAAGGGTTCGGGAGCAGCGGTCGGTTTTGAGGGGCTTGGTGGAGGGCGACCGTAGGAGCAAATAAAGTTGCGCTTGACGCAGTTACTACACGGGGACCCCCGGTCGCAACGGACCTTGCTCGCTCGACAGGGGAGACAAGTTTTGCACTCGCGAGGCCGCCGTCGAATGGGATATACGGGCATTTCAGACGAACGGTTGTGCTGGCTCGGGCTGGGAGGTGCGACAGCAAAGCGCAAGGGAAGGAGAGGTCGGGAGGTAGATTAGGTGGGAAAGTTAATTGATTAAACACGACAGGAGCGTATGATAGACATCAGAGATTCAAAAATTTTCGATGGTAATCCCCAGTATCGATGGCGAAGTAAATTTGGGTTGGAGGTCGAAGAGCAAAGCCAATAATTCCCAAAAAAGAGCAGAAATGGACGATCGTCCATGAACGTGGGCGAGGAGCTGACAGGATGACAAAAGGTTTTCCCTATCAATTATCATTCGTCAGGGCCAGCCTCCCCGAAATTCGCGTCATAGCTCCTCCACACACACATTAGTTGGAACTTAGAAGGGGGAAAACAAAAAATGGTGAAAGGTATGCCATTCTCAGGAAAGGGGAGTGCAGGGGAGAGAGGCGAAGGGGGGAGGAGTTAGACTCACAGTAGAGCCAAGATAGGAAAAGAGTGCAAGTATATATTATTATTATTATTTTATCAAGGATAATTGTTGATTGATCCAAAGGATAATAGATGGATGATCTTCGTTTTGGGGGGGGAAAGAGGGGCTCAGGTCGTCGCGTCAGTAGGGATTCTAGGGAGCGATCGAATAACCAGCGTAGCTAATAATTAGCAAAGAAGATAACCGGCATTCCCTTGGGTCGTTCCAGACTTAGGTACTGCTATGAGTAGGGGAATCATAACACCTAAGGTGGTATCCTTGAAGGAAGAGGTCAATAATGTTTAATATTACCACTAACGAGTAAGGAAGGGTCTACTCGACGTCGCGGAAGCCTGTAGGTGGGCATTCTATCCTGCCTCTTTTGGTACGGCGTCTGTCGCTAGCGTCATTACTGCTGCTCTTTCGGATTTACATGTGGTTATATGTTAGTCTTAACTACCTCTCCCCCTTCTCTACACGTCAACTTATAAAATCCTCCTATCTACAACAGTAGTTTTCCAAAACACATTTCTTCGGTATCGATTCCAATCCCAAGTTCTTTCCATCTTAAAGTCTCGAAACTAGCATCAATCACCCTGAAAGATGGGATGGGATGGTTGAAAAGATCAACCATCCTCGACCTGTGAAGATCTGAGCGCCGAAAAAAAAAAAAAAGAAAAACCAAACCTAATACCTCCCTTGCTCCCTCAAGCACTCTTAGTATAGTGGATCCCGTCCCAGCTTGTAGCGAAACTCGACTCCTTGTGCGTTTGGAAAAGAATCAGAGGGTACAATGGCCCAGCCAAGTGCAAGTGGTGTGAACTTTAGGCTGATAGGTTCCAAGGTTTCATTAAAGAAATCGGGAGGAATTTCTTAATGCCGGCGCCCAATTAGTTTGCACAATTCCACTCTGGATTTTAGCCAATCATAGTCGCTTTTTACATTTTGATCTCGAGGCATTTGCATGGTAAGTACCTACCTACCTACATTTACTACTAAATTAAAAGCGGACAAGAGTAACTCTGATGAAAAGACATTCCTTGAGTTCTTAACATGCTATCACCTACCAGTTCTAGCAGTCTCCAGAGTAAACAAATCCGAATATGTTGGGAAGTAATTCGGGCAGTTGGAGAGTGCATTTGGACGAATTGGAGGCAAAACTTGCGCTATATATGGTCTAAAACCACCTAGCGACAAAGAGGGGTACTTGAATCAAGACGTGGAAGGATTTGAAAAGTATTTAAGTGTTCCATGGGAAGCACAGAGAAGTTTGGGAAATTTTTGAGGACGGAGGCTTCAAAACAGTTCCACTACCTCTAAAGTATGAAGAATTGGGGGGATATGCCTAGGTACTCTTCCCTAATGATCTAAAGCAGATTTCTGGCGCCTGCCAATAAATAATATATCACCATAGTAAATACTAATAAAAAAAAAAAGAAAGAAAGAAAAAACAAAAAAAACTTAACAAATAAATAAAATAAAAGGCCATTTAAGCTAAGATTTGAAAGGATTAGACTAAACCTCTCCGCCCGGAAAAAAAGCAAAAAATTTAATTTCTTCCAGGGAAGGGCGTAAACAAGTAAATCCCAAGTTGATACCTAGGCAAAAGAACCTAAGAACTCAGTTAGTTACCCCAGTTCCCAGCTCCGGATTCATTCTTACCTCAGTCAGATAGAGCAAACCACCTCCAGGAGGGTTCATATTACACGTCGACTGATATTATCATCAATATATCATCAATCGATACGCCCAGGAAAATAAAATAACAGGAATATTTATCGAGCAAAACAAGTTACCCGGATATCGACAGACTCTTCTTTTCATTTCTTTTCATTTCTTTTTATTTCTTTTTCCACTTTTCTCACCGATCCAGGAGTCATCGTTAGCTTACCCCAATCATGTTATGAGGTATGAAGTAGAGACCTTAGATTTCTACCATTGAATTGTCTTATCTGAATGAAAATTCCAAACTACCTAGATAGATAGATATTTTATATAAACACCTTCGAGAAAGTAGTCATAATAAGTGAGGTAAAAGGATGATTTCTTACGATTTTTTATTTAATATTCTGGCTAAGGGCAATCAATTTAAATTTGAAATATGTGTGTGTGTGTGTGTGTGTTTGTTAGGGGGGTCATACTTCTATAGGATTTCTAGATCTATATCTAGGTAGCTCGAGCTGTAGGCTTCCTAGTATATATCTATCATGTGGATGATCTCTTTTATGTATGCCCTTCCTCTCCCTCCGTCCTCCCCCCCCCCCTCCTTCCACTCTCTCAGACTTCATCAGTCTTTCGTGGTTACTAATAGATCAATGATAACAGTACTACTTTATTATCGCATTTAATTTCTTTCACCTCCTAAGAGTCCCTTGCCGAGGTTCTCACTGTTTTCACCCTTCAACAAGAAAAGATAGGGTTGTTTATAGTTATAACAGTACTTTCTTCATCTTTATGGACCATGGATACACGGATTTCGTTTCACTAGACAATAAAAGGGGAGAGATGTAGAGAATAAGCTGCCCAAGACGGCTAATGAAATTGAGAAACTCTGCCCCAGGGGAGCCGGCAAAGGCAACTACTCCATAAAAGACATGAGCATCTTTCGGGTTATAGCAACCCGAATTGTTTGTTGGGTATCAGTTAATTCTCATAATAACATTAACCATGGCTCCAAACAGACTTCTTGACTACCTGCGCGGGAAGGATAGGAGCCTGGTTTTATTCTTTGGCTTGGGTCGACATGGTTATTGAAATCCTTAGGCCTCGGGCAGCACGATTCCGGAGGCTTCCTCATCCACAGACTTGAATTCATGTCTTCTTTATTTCTGTAACCTGAGGCACAGCCCACCAGTCATGCCAGCGCACTTTCGAGCCTGCTTCTGGAATTGTTACTCGGAGCTTCGCTGGCTTTGCACGATCATCATTTGCCCCAGTAACCAATGTCTTCTTAACCGTCTCAATCGCAATGCTGGCGCCAATACAGGCCCGCATCGTATCTTTAACATCTCGCTTCCAGTCTTCCTCAAGGACAGGGGCTGCAGGATCCTGTCCCTCTGCGTCTCGAAGAAACGCTCCATTAGCGAGAGTAGCTTCCCAAGCTTTACGTGCTTCTGCTATAGCCTTGGTGGCACGCTCTAGTACAACTTCGTCGCTGTCACCTTTTAGTGTAGCCTCACGGAGATACTCCTCGTAGGGGACAAGTTCGGGTAGAGTGATAGGGAGAAAAGGCTTCATGCGGAGCTCATATCGGAGTCGATCATTAGAATAGGCTTGGGGAGACGAGGCCGTTGGCAAAGTTTGGTGACGAGCAAGGAGAACATATAAAGCATGCAAGGCTATGGCAAATGCATCAACTGCTACTATATGAGTAGTAAGTCTTTCGAGAAGACGAAGTGATCTCTGAAGTATGACCTGGCGTTCAGCAGCGAGACGTTTATTGCCATCCAATGATGACAGGGTTCGCTCGGCCGCAAAAACGATGAAAGTACGGACCCGGTCAATATGCCCTAGATGAGTGGAGCAAATGTGGGATAGATACCAATACATCCCAGGAAGCTCTTCTGGGGAATATATAGAAAGTTCAAATCCAAGCTGGATTATAAGACGAAACTGGCTTAACTTCTGGTGGTAAGCCCAACTACTGAGTGGATAAGAAAATGTAGCATCACCGTTTTGAAGCTTCAACGGCGGTTCATCGCTTAAGATGCGAAGCTGTTCATCAAGGTCCTCGGCCTACCACGAACAAGGCGTCAGATTATTCAGAAATAGAGTGAGAAAGCAGAGGGGATGTAGCATACCTCCATCTGTAAATTATCCCAGTCAACGATAGTATGGCAGACGGTCCGTCGGATCCGACAGCGATTCAGGCAAGCGCTTCGAAATGTATCAACAAACGGCTAGAACAAGAGTCAGATCAAAGAGGTAAAAGGCCGCTTCCACAATTGTGGGAACAAACCTGAGCAAAACGTTTGCTAAAGCCATCCATATGCCTAGCAATTTGAAAGCGAGGATTGGATGGCATTTCGGTCTCTTCGGTGTTGGCTTCAAGCAGTACACTCAGAGGCAGAACAAGCTCCGCGAGTTCATCATACAAGAACTGTTTGGTAGAAAGAGACCCAAGAATAGTTGTCTTGTTCTGGATGA
This sequence comes from Aspergillus haitiensis, assembly GCA_027569155.1. NCBI lineage: Eukaryota > Fungi > Ascomycota > Eurotiomycetes > Eurotiales > Aspergillaceae > Aspergillus > Aspergillus haitiensis. Next base: position 151,157 of record JAPDEO010000058.1, on the reverse strand, counting down.
TTGTTTGTAGGAGAGAGCGAATATATACAGAAGGCTGAGGTTTGCGGGATAAAAGGGTCCATACAGCCACCTGGTATAGAAAAGAAACGGTCAGAGACAAAAAGCTATTGAAGTTATAATAACTAGCCCATACCTTGAAATTATGAGGACCCCGATAATCGAAAATCTCTTGAAGGGCAGCCCCATCCTGGAACAAACGTTTCAAGTGCGCCAGCGCATCTTCAAAACTGATATTCACCATCGGGCGAGGAGGCACCGTACTGGCAAGTCTCCGCTGAATTTTCCAGCTAAAAGCGTCAGGCACGGATCGTCCCAGGGATTTTGACTCTTTTAAAGAATCGAGCATTGACAAACAGCGGAGGTGATGTTTTGTCGATCTTGTCCGTTGGCCATCGACGTCCTGCTCAAGACTCAAGAGAAACTCGCGTCGAAATTGTAACCGAGATTGTATAGCTCCTTTTGCTTTCGCATCTATCATTGACTGTTGCTCCATCCAAGAGCACGCTCGGTCGAGGAGGGTGCGGAAAAGCTGCGGATCGATGTGTGTGAGCAGGGAACGATTATATAGTTGAGTAACAAAGTCCTCTTCCTAAATAAATGAAAGAATATAGTATTAGCACCAAACCCCCGACATGTAACAGTTGAGATACTTACTTCATAATAATACTCGGCAGCCACGCGCGCATGGACATAATCGCAGCACTTGACCAGACCCAGACAGTAAGCACGTAAAACAAGATTCACGAGTCCTGGCTCTGCTTCATCCTGTGCCGAGCCCTCGCGTATAAAATGAGCGTCCTCGAAGTTTTTCGGTATAGGCCATAGGAGCTTATCTAGGTATAAGGAGGTAAAGAGGGTTTGGGAAAGTGGATGTCCCATATGCCATGCCATCTAATTATTGAAGCAGCCTCTGTTAGCGCAGTTCCTACATATCCACAATCACTGAGGCATTGAATAAACCATCTAACATACCTCATGGCAAAGCAACTCATCCATAACTCCCACGACCTCTTCCGGGGTCAAGTCGCGCATGACATCGTAGTCATCTTCCAAGTCGCGTGCACTGTTTTCCCCAGGCCCAAGATATCCGCTGTCCATTTTCGAGTCCATGATCTATGAGTTGAAGAATATTTTATGTTAGTACAGACTGCGTTCGCGTTCAATAAATACATGGGAGCCCGAAGACGCTGAAAAGCGCAACTCACCTCCAACGCCCCCACTGCCTCAAACAATGTGAAGTATTCATCTTTGACAAGTTGCCCAGTTCTCAACTCTAGTAAACAGAAAAAAAGATTTTAGTATATGGGTTTTATTAGGTACGAAACATTGTCGAGGAAAAAAGTAATTAAAATAAAGAGGATACCATCACCACACGGTGGCTTGCTTACTTGAGGCTGCTTGGGTGAACTTGTCGGTGATGTCGTGTGGGACCACCGACTGCGAAACGACTCGCATTGTCGGGACTCGGACCTGGGTATTTGGCAACATCAGGGGAGGAGGGAAGGGAGATATTCCGCAGCCAGCTGCCAGATCTGCCAGGTCCAACCTAGGAGCAACGTCAACTTCAAGGGGGGATTTCGGGAGTTGAGGGAAGGGTGGGTGAGGGGAGGCGGGGAGTGTCAGTGAGTCGGGCGGACAAGGGCAAAACTGGCGGGAACGACCAGAATCCGCCGGTGCGGATTAAGGGGATCTATGTCTAAGGTACCTGACCTCAACGATACATTCAAAACCAAGGTTTTTACGCAATCCAGTGGCAGTGAGGGCCGGAGAAAGGATAATTCCTTCTTATTCTATTTATACCTGATCAACGGGCCAATATTGCTACAGAATTCCAGTCCATTCCTGCGTCAAACTTCCACCGTAGTCCTTCCACAAAAACGTCCAGAATCACCATTTCCTTCATCATATCCACAAATATGGAGGGGGCGTTTATTTCTCGGCGTGGGAAGCGATGGCCTCATTGTTCGCATCGGCAAGGTTCTTGACATCACCCTGCTTGCCGTTCTGTTTTCCGAGACAATTAATCCGTTAGCCACACTCTGTCCTGGAGAAGTTCACCATCGAAATCCAGTCATCCTAGTACGAACCTCCCACTTAGCGAAACGCAAGTCCATCTGTCCACGGCGCTCAGCAGCAACACGAGGGCCGTCCTTAAGAGATCGGCGGACCGCGCGGGCAGCAATGGCCAGGTAACGGTTGTAGCTATCAAGATCAATTGTTGTCAGTCCGGCATTGCAGGTATCATATTAAAAAAGGGGGAATTCAATGTCATTCGTACGTCAAACCAGCAGATTTCCACGCGAAAACCATCTTGACAGTGTGGGGAGAATAGGAGGGTTATACAAAGAAGGTCAAGACAAGATGTGATGCTTTTCAGAGCCGTCAAGGTTCGGAGGCTCGGGAACTTCGTGGTCATGTGATACACGTGATCAAATTCAAAAAATATCCAAAAAAAAAAAAAAAGGAACAGGTCTAACCACATTTGGAATGACGTTGAAAAGGAGTCTAGCGTGTTTTTCATCATCTGCTTCTTCCGATTGCTCCCTCGATAATAACCCACATTTATATCTAGCCATTAACAGATTATTATTATTGACTATGCTTGTAATCTTAGATCTTAATGCTAATCAAACTCCTCATTAATGCTACGCTCCAGGGGACATCTTGAATTTGTGATTTCAAAATGAGACTGAGAATAGACCATTTAGACAGCTGGATATGTACAGGTTTTTTCTCCTTAAGAGTTATTAATTGCTTAATATTTTTAAATGAACAATTCTATAGATACTATGACACCTATCTCTAAACATTTCAGAAAATTTTCTCTCTTTTCTTTATTTGGAAGATATTGTTACAGGAATACCTAGTCACTCCTACTCTCCTAGGAATCATGTGTCAGTCCACACCAATCTAAAGATATACTTCCCTCTAGTTGTTACATGAATTACAAATCTATACTGCCAACTTGACACACTTCTAGAAGAAATAATGTTATATCATTTTATCCTACTTTCTTCCTATTGTAGTTATTAAGCTTACAGCCTCCAGAAACTCACCTTGAAGTCCCCAATTCCTTCTCTACGGATCTATTAGCATCTCTGATTTTCTACAACGTGGGTTGACAGCTGCCTCTTTCAGACCTCCCAGAGCATTCATTGTTTCTGTTTTCTTCTATTCCACTCATGCTACCTTTTGTATTTTTTTTTTTCTTGCCATCCCTTTCTAATCTCCTCTCGATCATACTACAAGACAGGCTAGATTGCCCGGTCGATGGCAGCCTTCCCCCCTCTTCTCTCCCACACGCCCTCTCTCTTCAGCACTGGGAGCAAGTAAAAGGACTCAGGTCTAACCTACTTCTTTTCAACTCCAATTCTTATTTATCCTTCATTCTCAATCCAAAATTCTCTTATGGGAACCTTTGGTTTTGAGACTCTAAACCTAATTTTCTATTTTATTACTTTGAACCCACGCATTCCCTCAATTTCTATACTCCTCTAGTATCTGTCACTTCTAATCCATCTTCAATTCTGCTGCAGCTCCTAAGTCCTTTCCTTACCTATTGCCTCTTTTCCCCTATCGAGGCTGGATTCTTCCACCTCTACAACTGGCTTTCTTGCCATAGACCGGCCTATCAATGTGAGTTTATCATAAGCCCACGATAAAAGAACGAAAAAAAGTAGCGTGGATGGTGTGGTCAAAACTATGAGCTAAAAAAGAACCACTAAGAATCAATAAAACTCAGGCAAGGAATGAGCCCTGCAGAGAGAAAAATCAGGGCCAAGAAAAGGACTCTGGTGCGCTGGGACGGTATTTTCCTCTCTTGTTTCTATTGAATGTTTCTCGATTAGTTATTGATATCTAGGCTAACATCCTGGCAATAAACTTAGAGAGCTTGGATGAGCTCCTCCTATTAACTGTGCAATCAGTATGCAATACTCAATCTGTCAAGATTCCTTGGGCAGAAGTGGCTAAAACCATGGGTCACAACACGACAGAGGGAGCAATTGTGCAGCATCTGGCAAAACTTCGGGCCCGCCGTCTTGCCGCAGGAAAAGATGTCCCACCACCTCTCAAGCGTGGCTTTACTTGGGTTGCAAGCAAGCCTGGGATACCAGAGGAAGAACGCAGACAGAATGGCAATGGCAATGCAGGAACGGGTGATCAAGATAAGGCGGCTACAACCTCGTCCGATGAAAATGGGGTCGAAAGCAGTACGTTCCCGAAAAAGAAAATGAAGGCCCAGGGTAAAAATGCACGTTTAAAGAATAGTGAAAGTATTTCATTGCCAATCAAGTCTGAAAGCAACTTAGACGGTGCCGAAAGCGACTCTACTTCTACCAGCTGTGATGAAACTCATGTTCCAGGGGCAAAAGTTCTCGAGCTGCCAGGCAACAATGCAGCGAAAAAGAGAACATTTTCCCGTCAGCCTACTTGGAAGGTCCAAAAGCGCAAGATCGTTGTGCTCAAGTATAGAAAACCCAACAACGGGGCATTGAATGCACCTCTTTCACCCTTCGAGGAATCCCCAGTCACTCAGACTAGGGCTGGGATCAATGACGACGTGTTTCCCCAAGAGCTCTCACGGTTCCGCTTTAGCTCTAAGATCCCGCAGGCGACTGACGGTATTGAATTCATTGATCACACGGCAGCCCATAATCCGGCAGACCCTGGATGCATATGTAGAGACAGTATCATGGGTGGGGATATGGGACCTCCTGGGCCGTCCGCAGGAGATATACTCTCCACTAAATTCATGACATCTCAGCCAATTATGGAGCACCTTGCATATTTGAACCCAGTTGACAATATTGACACCTCAATGTCGATGGATTTTACCTCCGATGCTCTTCACTTTACCCAATCTTTGTTAAATGAAAGCCATCAGGAATCTGTCTACGATAATGCTGCTCCCCCGGCAAACCCTTTCTTTTCCTTCACTACTTTGGAAGACAGACCCTAGTTCAATTTGGAGAGAAATAATACACTTGGAAAAGAAATCTTCTTTCTTCATCTACTACTTTCCTTGACAACCCTTACTTTTTTTTTTTTGGACGAAACCTATGAAAGCCACCCATGATCTCACCATATAATCTAATACATAAACTACATGCATACATACATACATCATAGACCTCCACTTCCCTAGTGTCAGCATTGTATCACTTGGCTTTGCTTTACCACTTCATACTAAATTTTCATTAGTAATATCATAGGTTATGAAAGCGTCTGCAAACCAGCATTACACTTTTCCTTGATATTTCTTTTTTCGGCTTCCCATATTTCAAATATTTTATTTTCCTAGGTGATACTTTAATTTGCTCGTTTACCGACTTACCTTGGATCCTTGATTCCTCCTATTTTGGAGTAACCATGGGGTCTTAGGAGCTTACATCACAACTAATAATCATTAGCTATCTAGTGATTTAGCGGCTTGAGATAACCTGAGATTGAAATTGTTATGTATTTAGTGTCTAGCTTGATTGGGTAGGTTTTACATGGCCGTTCATTTATCTAGAGACAAGAAAATGAGAATGATGCTAGGGTCAGGGGCATTTATGCCAGTTACTAATGAGTACAGCCTTTCATGAGGTATCAAAGCCTACACCTACGTATACAAACCACTAATATTAATAGTTGAATAGATTGAAAATCTCCACGGTTGAACACTGCCGAAGGAGAAGACATATATGATATAATACACAGGACTCCCTGACTTTTATACCCAAACATGTAGAGTGGAGATGATATATATGGAGATAGCCCAATCAACATAATGTAGTGGTGACAGGAGGTATAGGAGATTAAAAAAAAAAGTAGAAAAAGGACATGTTGCACATTACAAACATAGGAGAAAAATACAGGAAAGAAAATAAAAAAAAAAATAAAATCAGAATATGCCCATAGTATGCAAAGACACGCTCAAAGGGAAACCTTCAGACACCGGGAACGTTATGTGGTACATGAGGAAGTTATGTGGCAGCTAAGCTTAGAACATACCGCCACCCATGCCACCCATACCGCCCATGCCGCCCATGCCACCACCAGGAGCAGCAGGACCCTTCTCCTCAGGAGCCTCAACGATGGCAACCTCGGTGGTACCGAGCAGGGAAGAGACACCAGAGGCGTCAACAAGGGCGGTGCGGACAACCTTGAGGGGATCGACAATACCAGCGGTGATCATATCAACATATTCACCCTTGGAGCTGTCGAAGCCACGGTTGAAATCCTTGGAGAACTCATCAGTGAGCTTTCCAACAATGACGCTACCCTCGAGACCAGCGTTCTCAACGATGGTGCGGGCAGGGCGGGTGATAGCGCTCTTAACAATGCTAACACCGAGCTGCTGATCGAAGTTGGCGGGCTTGACGTTCTCGAGGCCATTGGCGGAGGCCTTGAGAAGAGCAGTACCACCACCAGGAAGGATACCCTCCTCAACCGCAGCACGGGTAGCATTGAGGGCATCAACGACGCGGTCCTTCTTCTCACCGACTTCGACCTCAGAAGCACCACCGACCTTAATGACAGCAACACCACCAGAGAGCTTAGCGAGACGCTCCTGGAGCTTCTCCTTCTCATATTCGGAGGTAGTAGGGTCAGCCATGACACCACGGATCTGCTCGCAACGCTGGGCAATGGAATCCTTGCTACCCTCACCGTTCAGGATAATAGTGTCCTCCTTGGTGATGGTGATGGCACCAGTGGAACCGAGCATGTCGGGGGTGAGCTTCTCAAGCTTAACGTCAAGCTCATCGGTGAAGACAGTACCGTTGGTGAGGACGGCAAGATCACCAAGGATGCTCTTGCGGTTGTCACCAAATCCGGGAGCCTTAACAGCGGCAACCTGGAGCTGACCACGGAGCTTGTTCAGAATGCAAACAGCGAGAGCCTCGCCCTCGATATCCTCGGCAATGATAACCAGGGGACGGCGGAGAGTGGTGGAGGCCTCAAGGGCAGGAATGATATCCTGAACGGCAGAGATCTTCTTCTCAGAGAGGAGGATCAAGGGCTTCTCGAACTCAACCTTCTGAGACTTGGCATCGGTGATGAAGTAAGGAGAGGTGTATCCACGGTCAAAGCGCATACCCTCAGTGACCTCAAGCTCATCCTCAAGGGTCTTACCCTCCTTCACGGTAATAACACCCTCCTTTCCGACACGCTCCATGGCAGTGGAGATAAGCTTTCCGACGTGGGTGTCGCCGTTGGCAGAGATAGTAGCGACCTGGGCGATCTCCTCACCAGTAGTGATATCACGCTTGTTCTGCTGGAGATAATCCACAACAGCATCAACAGCAGCCTGGATACCGCGGCGAAGATCCATGGGGTTGCATCCGGCAGCAACATTCTTAACGGTCTCGGAGAAAATGGCACGGGCAAGAACGGTGGCAGTAGTGGTACCATCACCGGCAAGTTCGTTGGTCTTAGAAGCGACGTCCTGGAGGAGACGGGCACCGAGGTTCTCAAACTTATCCTGAAGCTGGATGGCCTTGGCAACGGTCACACCATCTGATATAATCAGTATTATATTATATGATGATAATATCCTCGTATGTGCAACTGAGATAATCTAAAGACAGGCAGGAAAAAGGAGGGTGAAAAACTTACCCTTGGTGATCTTAGGAGAGCCATAGGGAGACTCAATCAAAACATTGCGACCCTTAGGACCAAGAGTGGAGGTGACGGCCTTAGCGAGGGTATCGACACCCTTGAGGAGCTGAGCGCGGGCTTCGACGCCAAATCTGAGCTCCTGGATGATGTTAGACGGGCCGTCAAACGAAACTTGAGAGACCAAACCAGGGAGGGAGATTCATCTAAGATGTCAAAGGCCTCAATTGGAGAGTTTAACATACCTTGTGAGCGAATCGCTGCTGCTGGAGGTTGAGACCAGTAGGCTTGTAGAAAGAAGCGCGCTTGGAGGCAGCAGAGAGGACAGAAGTCCTGGAAGAGAGAGCTCGTTGCATCTTGGGGAGGATGAGGAGATATTAGGGGAGGAAAGCGTGGAATTCAAAAATAAAATAGATCAAACAAGTCTGCCCGATCAGAACTCCCAGAGCAAGAACGGATACAGAAGGGGGAAGAGATGGAAGGGTGAAGGGAGAAAAAGGACGGGATGGATAAGAAAGTTGAAGCTAAACTCGAAAATTTTCCAGGCCTTTCTCGATCTCCGGATATCTTGGCAAGAGAAGCTCCTAGAAGGTCACGTGTACGGTATCCGAGGGAATGCCCTCGGGTCGTCGGAAGGGAACTAACCAGGTCCTTTTCTCTTTCGGCGTCTTGAGCTGAGCTTTTTTTGGTTATTTTCACTCAACTTTTTTTGGTCCACAAGTAATTCTACTACGATGATATGATCATATTCTCTATGCTTCGACAAAATTCCGAAAGGATATATTTATGAACCCAAAATCGCAGAAGAAAAGGACGGTTTCTTCTAATAGGCTTCGGGATCCTGACATGCGGCGAACTTGCTATTTCCGCCATCCCGTGATTGGCCAATTGCCCCGTCCAGCTTGTTTTGTCTTAGCGTCTGACAGGAGAAAACAACCAAAAATATGTAGGTAAGTACTATAGGTGCCAGGTAGGTCGGTATATACCTAGCAGTAAAAGTGTAATTTACGACGGCCAATGTTTTGAAAGAAGAGTGAAAGTTTGAGATTATTCAATATGACTAAGCTTTGGGGGCTGTCAGCTACTTTCTGGAGTCACACTTCCAGCTATATTTCCGCCAAGTAATTTCTAAAATCCCTGGATATCCTAGATACAATGGCTGAAGTGGATAAATAGAAAGATTTAGATGCTATCCAAATACTTTAGTATGGACCTGAAGGAGAACTTGAAATATTTGAACTCAAGCTTGGGTGTACAATAAGAGAAGCTACCTAGTATCGGCATCCGATCTTGAACATGTCGTTACTTAGACTGTAGTAGAAAAAATAGAGGAAAGTATAGACAGTGCTATCCAGAGCTCTTTAAGTTGATAGTGTCAAATCATGGACAAAATGGTACGCTATGCAAAGTTGCCCCCGTGCATCTGGGATACTTTCTCCAGAGAATCGTTCCCAGGGACCTCAGACACCAGCACGGATGGCAGAGGAATTGCTGACTGGGTTACATCTCTCTTCCAAAAGTCACTCTCAATTTCCCTCTGGGGGCTCCAGGAAGCCAGGTATCGTCCGAACCGGGAGCTTTTGTTCGATTTTATAGAGCCCTTCTCGGGAGCCTTCCACCTCAAAAAGATCTTTTTAAGAGGTCCTAGAACCGTATCTTTGACAAGACCAATAATCACAACCTTGACTTTCATCACGGAGTCCAGAAGGCGCTCATTGAAGCCAAGGAGTAGCGCCACAACAATAATAGCGATAGATGTTGGACCTGTTTTTCAAAGGTATTTATTTTAGGAGAAAATTCACTGTTTGAAAGTCAAGGTTCTCAACTCACCTGCAATAGCAAACATCTCGCCTAAGGTAAGATTCGTTGGGGTCCCGCTCCATTCACGAGCATTAATACCAAATAGAGATGTGAAAAATGAGAGCGGCAGAAATCTAAAGGGTGTTAGCAGAGGCATAAGCACTACGGAGGCAATTTTACGAACATGACTGTGAAAATAGTGAAGATCATGACGGCTCGAGATTGACTTTGGGTTACCTCGGCCTCCCATCTAGCAAGTCTTGACTCGTCTACATTTGCCTGCTTCTGTCTTAAATCAAGAAGACTTTCCACCTATTGAAGAATTAGTTGAACTGTCCGAAGATGAATCCAGTGTTCAATCTCGACGGAATAAACACATACTGCTTTCTGGGCCGTAATGGCATTCTCCCTCATCTCCGAGACATGCGCACGAAAATCGCTCAGTCTAGTGAGGGCAGATTGCATGAAACGTCTCCCGTACCCTTTGTATTCAAAGTAGGTGGCCATACCCCGGATAGTGACGTTTTGTTGCTCAAGCAGTTTCGTGATGGTTCCTAATTCGTCCACAATATCCCTAAGTTCTAGCAAGGAGCCGAGGTCATTGCGATTCTGAAGTCCAACTTGTCGATCTCTTTCCTCGCGCTCTACCACTGTCATAGTCCTCCCATCGGGGGTTTTGTTATATTCAGAAGGCCGGGTGATAATTCCATGGCTCCGGAATAGTTTGAATGATTTGGTCGTGAGTTCCGTCTACGCTTGTTAGTTGAGTAAGCTTTGTAAGCTTTTCCGGAGGCTTCAAGATATATCTTACCAATATGCTGATCGATTCTTCAAAAATACGGAGGATCTGTAAATCGTTGTGTAAAGTTCTGTCAAATAGCACTGTGACGGCATGTAATACGATCAATGCAGCAAGATCGCCTGCTGTCTCAAATCGTCGCGCAAGGTCCCCGTTCAATTCATTATAGATGCTATTATAAAGATTTGTTTGCTCATAAAACTTGTCTTCAGGGGTGTTCGGCTCCTGTCTAGGAAAAAAGGTAACCACTGTCTTTTGGTCCACAATCCAGAGCCAAAGTTGGTCTACCATGAGAACTTTTCCATCCATGGATGAAGCTTGAGATTCAAGGCCTTCCCGTGATGGAATGGATTCGTCCATTTCGTAATTAATATTGACTACTTTTCTGGTCCTTTTCCAGAGCATCTGGTCATCATCTCTAGCCACCGTTGATCTTAGATTTGGATAGCCAAATTGATCTAAGGTTCGTCGTATATGGATAGGAGGTTCGCTGCCCAGGAATTTCCAGATCAATTTCATTTCTAGATTCGATTTAGAAGAAATTTCTTCAGGAACAGGTCTGGACCTTCCTTGTCGTAGCCGTTGGTAAATCACTTTGCGCCGCTGCGTTAGATTCCTGTAAGTATCCCAATGAAGCTAGTTTTGGTGTTAGTAGAGATTTTAGTAGATGGAGACGAAGCTTTTTGAGCTGACTCACATAAGGCATCTTGAGGAAGGGAGAAACTATTAGTACTTCATTCATCTTGGCGGATTCAGGAATCAGAAGAAACTTACATATAGTGCCAATTGAGGGTCACGGGGCTCGGAGATCTTAATCGGTGGAGAATCTGAACGTTTGAAATGGATGCATGCCGGTCGTACGTAGCGTGCATGAGGCTCTAAATGACGGGCTTTGATGAGGTTTGCGTACCAGTTCTCATCGTTGACAAGCATCCTATACCTATACGACGAGATATAACTTAGTAACCCCCCAATAAAAAACAAAAATAACAATCAATACATTAACACCTACTGTTCCGGATTTTGCTGGCCTTCACAAGCCTTCTTTAATATGTTGGGCACCCAATCAGTATGTGTATAAGGGACATGAATCCAAAGTAATTTTTCGCTGCCCGGCTCTGGTCTGTCAAACCTAGGTGCTATTCGTGGTATTTCGGTTTGGTCTTCTAGTAGTCGCTCTCTAGCCGGCACGTGGAGATGTTCCCCATAATTCCCAGAATCTCTCAAGCTGGATCTAAAGTAAATTGCTTATTAGAATACCAAATCACCAAAATAAGCTAGGGAAGAATGCTAACAAAAAGTTTCCTTCACTTGGATTGATGGTGCCCCAGTTTTCGAAGGATGTTTCATTTTGTTCATCGAATGTAGTTGATACTCGCAACGGTTCTGGACGAGAAGTGCTAGGTTCGCGTGACTCTGATGCCGAGCCTTCTGACTGTAGGTCAAAATAACCTTCGGCAATTGGCTCATCGACGTGAATTCTAGGCGAAGGGTTTACAATGAAGCTTCGGCTTGTTTTTATCGATGGCCGCGAAGTGATATTAATTGGACTGGTGATTTCCGGTGCTGGTGATTTGATGGCATCACGAATGCCATCAAATGTCACATCATCATGGGCGCTCGTTGGCCTGCTATCAAATGTACTTACCGAAGAATCGGCCTCGTAGGGACCGGGTTGTATGTCACTGGGTCTTTTGAGCCTTTCTTCGAGACATTTGAGAGGACCGCGGGCTAGATATTCTTCGAGAGGCGTCTGTGTAGACCACAACTTTAAAGGAGTCTCATCGCTGACACCTCTTGCCGTATCCTCAAAGAATCCATTCACATGGATCATGACTTCTTGTCCAACTTCAAGGGGACTATCAGTCTTCGTAGATAGCTCAAGAGCCTTGGCAATTGATAGATTGAGCTCATTGATGAAGCTCAATCTCACAGTAGATTCCTGGCTTTTAAAAGTTGCAGTACCAACATGATCCGTTGCCAAAGGAATTTCATTTTCATGATCAAAACCTAATGGCCCAGAGCGAATTGAAGTGATAGGGACGTGCATGTCAACCGTTGTCCCGGTCTCTGAATCTGTAACCGTGAAAACGGAATCCACCGTCTCTAGGAAAGTCCAGATTTTCATGTCTGCCGAGATGGACCTAAAACTTCGCACAAGGCCTTTCAGGACTTCATGTCGTGGCTTCAGTATCTCCTGTATCTGAGGAGGGACATGCTGCTTAAGCCGTAGGAGGTGGCGAGCGCTTCTAGCAAACTCATCCACGGAAAGGTAGCTTGAGCCGTAATGTGGTGTTCCCAGAAAAGCAACTCCATAGCAGCTAGGAAGAATTGAGCTCAGCTTGGACTTTAACCTGCTATCCTTCACCAATGCAGCTGTGACTACCAGGCCACCAGTGCTATGACAAATGAAAAATATAGGCCGTTTAGAACCCTAAGTAGGGAGAACACATGAACACATGATTAAATAATGACAAACCCGAACGGGTAGACAGTTTCTACATACCGTCGACTTCCTGCGGTCTTTAAGAGTGTTTAGCAGCCTGAGCGCCAGTGTATCCAAGGTGTCATTTTGGGCAAGTTTGCCGTGGTCTAACATGAGAATGCTTGCACTTGGAATGTACTTTTTTAGTTCCGATGTAATCCATGGAGTGTTGAAACCATCATCAATCCATGGCTGCCGCTTGTCTGCGCCTATCGCAGGGACAGCGACAATGCTGGGAGCAAGTAACCATTGTTAGTAGTCGCGCACCAGAGAAAAGCAGATTCTCGTTCAGGACTTACTCCACGTTTGTTGGAATGCGTGTTAAGTTGATGGCGTGGGTTGGGGCCATGTTCATCGCATATCCGCTGGAAGAAGTGGACTAAGACTAATCCGTAAATGGATTATTCTAGCTAGGATATATATAGGCAATAAGTCGAGAGCAGAAGGTCTTAAACAGCTTTGAGGGGGAAAGACCAAATGCTTAGTGGGCCATCATCTGACGCGGTCGGTTGAGTCAATATAGGCAGGTGACTGTCTAGATCAAGTTCACCTTCACCTCCAAACAATAATAATATTATTGAGAAGACGCCCGATGCACACTAGTTGGTCGCGACTGGAAAGATCAACTCAGACTAAAAGCATAGCCCCGCACTGAAATTGGTTGGAGATCATCCACCTCGTATTATTATTATTCTGATAAGTAGAGGAGAACACCAAATGCAGTCTCAGGTGCGGCTGAAAATGAGGTGATATTGTAACTATTTCATTTCATCAGGGGCTTGTTTATTAGTGGGTTTAAAGGATCGTAAGGCACTTGGGAAGACAGAAAGGCAAGCAGAAAAGCTGGGAGAAAGTACGGAGTTAAAAAAGATACCCCAGCCTCCACAAGCGAGACCAGACTTGCTTGCAGGAGGCTCCTTAAAAAGTGGCCGATGCCCCTAGTAAACTAAGTGAGGCTTCTTTTCTGACATGGAGTCTTGGTATCCCAACAGTCCAAGCTTCGTACATGAAGACTGTGAATTGTCTTGGACCTTTTCTATGAAAACCCGCCTCCCCCCCTCCCCCCAACCAAAAAAAAAAAAAAAAACAAATTCTATCCTCTGCTTGTATCCCGTCAGCAACAGTGAGACATGCACATGACATGCACAATCTCCTACTGTCGCGTGCCCGTCTAACATGTATGATTTGACAAACATTGATGAAAGCGTACTAGGCTGCCTCTCCACCCCCCTTTAAAGTACTCAAGCTTTCAAAATCTTACTATACTTCGTAGATATCATAAACCTTAGCCGAGATGACATACTAGCAAGCGCCAGCAGTTCCAATTAAGCAACTATATGAAAGGCATAGTCTCTTGATAAGATTAATAATACACGCAGTGGGTGGCTTAAAATTATAGTAAATAGTTTAAGCTTCTCAGGTCATGATAGAACAGGCGCCATCTTTGGCCACTTCATACTTGTCACATTGTTAAATATTGAATAACAGTACATATGTACAATACAACGCTGTACAGCTTTTATAGTAAAAGGACTAGGATTTCCCCTTTTCTCGCCATGTAGAGGGGAGAAGACAAAAAATAAATAATAATAACAAGGCTCTATAGTCCAGAATTTTCGCTGCGGTATCATCCAAGATTAATTGGCAACGCAATAAGCAAAGTTGAATGCATGCGTGATTCATAATTAGACAGAAAAAATTAGTAATGCAAGAGTAGAGATCGTCGAGTAGCAAGAAGATGTGATTGGAGTGAGATATGCAGAAAAGATCCAGCTTGGCACATAGTCAACCCAATCAAGAACGGGTATGCCAGGGACTCGCAGTAGTAAGTGGCTTCTCCGTAATTCAAACGGAACCATAATTTCAATCATCGAGCAAGGACTGACGTTTCTCGTTGACATCGCGAGCCATCTTCTTTCCAAGTTCGTAAGTTGAGATCATGATAGCACAGGCGGGAGCCACCTTCAAGCATCGTGCAACCCAACCGCGGAAAAGCCCTGCGGAGCCCTCTTCCCTAAAGATATGCATGAGAAATTTCGGTAAGGAAAGTTGCTCTGGCTGGATCGATCCACGCGGCATGTTCCTAGCGATGGTACCGGACATTTCCTCGCCCATGTGACGATATACTTGTTGGCGTGTCTTGCCGACATCAAATGGGGTAGTAATGAATGCTGCTAACGCGCCAGAGACAGAGCCTGCGATAAAGCTATCGGTAAAGGTTGCTGTGTCTGACTCGTGTGGTTCCCGTTGAGAGGCCGATGGCACACTGTGTGGTAAAACATATTCCCTGGCTTTTATGCGCGCTTCAAGCAGGTATTTCTTAACTTCCTCGTATCCCCACCAATAAAGACCAGAAAATGGAACGTCACGCCACATAGTGAGGGTTAGACCTCTCCAAAGAGAGCTGTAACCGCTCGCCTGTGTCATCTGGTGTAAACCCTGAAGCGTAGTTCTGAAATGTCCCGCGCCTGTCCCAGGAGTGGCCTGCAAGCGCGTTCGAAACATCTCAATTGGGCTAATAGCAGTTGCTGCAAGAATCCTCGCAGCCGATCCTGCAACAAGTGGAACGTAGGCGTCGGCAAAGAGTTGTTTGATAGGACTCCTTTCATCAGACCGTAACCAATCATACCCAGCAAAATAGATGACGTTTCCTGGTATTCCCATCATCAAAGTTGGGCTTAGCCCGCGCCAAAGAGTCAACACGCCTTCATTTCGAGAGATTTTCCGCAAAGCATCAAGGGTAGAATTAAAAGTCCTGCGTTGAGTTTCCTCCACCGCACAATCTGCCACCGTTTGTGATGTAGACCCTAGGGCCCCGGCACCAGGCCCAACCATGCATATCTGAGAATTTTGGCCAACCCAAAATACTTCGCGACAGCAAGCAGTGACTCCAAGATTCGGGGGCGCGTTCTTGAGAGTGTGTAGTGTGTGAGAGGTAAAGGGTGATGTGTTTGAGATGGAGGACTGCGACTGCAAGCGGACCCGGACCACGTCTAAAGGAGTCACTATCAGAATAGTCAGCATAGCTCGAGAGATATCCTAGATTGCGCATCGACCATAAGGCTTTTAGATGAGGGGTGATTCTTCGTACCAAGGAGGCCAGTCAAAACGCTACCGCAGGTGGCGGATATCATCCGTTGTGTGATCGAAACATCGTCACTTTTTCGATTGCGATCCACGCTGGGGGCTGCCTGAGATCCAGGATTAGCCGCCATTGTTGTACCGTCTTCAAGCCAGTGCCATGACTCTGGAGAGTGTCCTTCAGATCCAACGGTGGTGAAATCGCCTGAGCGATATCGGTCCGGGGAAGCACCGTCAGTCCTAGGACCGGACATTCATTCGACAATGCGGATACCACACGTATTTTATGAAAATTTCCGTTTTATTGATGATGGAGATGGCGATAGAGATGGGTGCCTGTTCGTGGAGTTGTAAGAGATTTGGAGGGGTATTGAGCGGAAGTTAACTCAAATAATATTGATAAATAATAATAATAATGATAATGACTCAAGAATAACAAGAAATGCTGCTCCGAGAAAAAAAAAGAGCGTTCCCGGCTCGGTTGTCGGTGGCGCTCGGACTAAATTCCGGAGATAAGAGTTGACGCACTCATCGATCGGAAAAAACACATTATCTAGGCTCTCTGCCTATTGTATCGTTGTTATCTTAAACAAGCAAGATGCTACTCATAGCTTAGAGTCCATCCCATTTCTATAAACCCGAAGTCCAGGACTACTTTACTTCGTCCCCCCTTAGCCCCCTTAGCCCTCGGTGTCTCATTCGAGCCCTCCGAGTTGCGATTCGCACCCATTTGCCTGCTTATCAATCAGAGTACCCGCGCCTCCTTGTGCACATCTCCACTCTCCACCACTAGATACTTTCATCACCACCGGCATATTAGTTGCTATTATTATGGAGGATAACCCTGAACTTCAATCGTTCCGACGCCAGTGGCGTGAGGAGGTTGCGCGCCGAAGCAAGCCAGCTAATCAGTCTGAGCTATCGGAAGTAAAATCGACCAAATCTTCTGCACCTCCACCACCCAGGCAATTTCCCCCCACTCATCATCAGGCGCTTGAGCGCAAAGACGAAGAAGACGTTGAAAGGCCCGTATCAGACGATCAGAGGGGACTAACTCAGGAAATAAGTCGGTTGAGTTTATCAAAACCTGAAGATCATGATGACGATGGTTTTCATTCAAGAGCACCTCGAAAAGAGCCCACATCTGCACTGGAGCACTTCGAAAGAGCCGTAGAGAAAGAGGCGGAGGGGAATCTGGGAGATAGTCTGCAGCACTACCGCAAGGCTTATCGAGTAAGACTTCCCTTAGGACAGCCACTCTATACTTATATCTTATCGAGCTGTTCTCATCGTGTTCTTGTAGTTGGACGCCAGCGTCGACAAGCAGTATAGGAACAAGCACTTTGCTAAGGCTTGGAAAAAGAAATCGCAAGCAACTGTTCCTGCTGATTCCTCCAGTACCGCCCCCTCAGAGCAGGTTATACTCTTACCGACCCCCGAACTTATAGCTTCTTTTGCGCATCTTCC
This sequence comes from Aspergillus haitiensis, assembly GCA_027569155.1. Lineage (NCBI taxonomy): Eukaryota > Fungi > Ascomycota > Eurotiomycetes > Eurotiales > Aspergillaceae > Aspergillus > Aspergillus haitiensis. The sequence goes on along the minus strand of JAPDEO010000058.1, from coordinate 133,923 downwards.
CATTCCGCCAGCAGAGCCCCTAGTGGAGGGTTCCCCCGCCCCTCCATGTCCCATCGCGAAGGTCCCATCCGAGGTTCTTGTGGAGATCTTGAAACACGTGGCTCTGATGGACCCTGCATCATTCTGCCGTATGGCGCTAGTTTGTAAACGTCTAGCATTTCATTTCTCCCATGAGCAGGGCATCTGGAAAAGGCTCTGTCAGGGCTCTAAATTCGGATTTAAAGACATGCATTATTCATTCAACTGTGACATTCACGGAGTTCCCGGTCACACTTTAGTACCGCGCTACACGCCATTCCCTCGAACGGCGGCAGCTCAGATCCCAGAGACTTTATCCTCCTGGAGTGAAGTTTTTCAATCCTTTCCTCGGATTCGCTTTACCGGCATCTACATCAGCACGGTTAATTACACTCGTGCAGGTGCCGCATCAGCGTATCAGAATGGTTCATGGAATAGCCCCATTCACATCGTGACCTATTATCGATATTTAAGATTCTATCCGGATGGGTCGGTTGTCTACTTGCTTACCACTGTTGAACCGGTTGATGTCGTCCCCCATATTAACAAAGAAAATGTGACCGCTGCGCGGGCTACCTCTCAGAAACAGCATCAACGAAATCCATCAGATGCAGGTGCCACCGTAGCTGGGGCCACAGACCCCATTCCTCCGGTCGCCATGGGAGCCTTGAAACGTGCTCAGTGGGGTCGCTGGCGTCTTGCTCACCCGGAGCAAACTGAGGCAGGGGATGTCACCTCTGATTATTCCTCGTTCCCATCCAAGGATGGATCCACTCCTGTCCCTGACATCAGGGATCTCGTGATTGAGACGGAAGGAGTCGGAGGGCCTAAGTACATATATGTCCTCCATTTATCGCTACGATCAGCAATGGCTGGTCGCCCTCATAATTCCAATCCTTCACGGAATACAAAATTGACCTGGAAAGGATATTGGAGCTACGACAAGCTCACCGACGACTGGGCGGAATTCGGGCTAAAGAATGATCGAGCTTTTGTCTTCCGACGCGTTCGAGGTTGGGGTATGAAATGATGAACCAAAAGTACATATGTGGAGGCAGGGTTTTTTTTTTTTTTTCCCTTCCTAGTTCACGACTAGATCAGCTTTAGATATTCGACCTACTGAAAGATAGATAGATTACTGGACAAAGGCTATATAGTCAGCACCTAACTATCCATATCTAGTTGTGATGAAAGATCTGACATACTCCAAGAATAGAAGAAAGAAATTTTTAGTCTTTTGAACCACCCATAAATTTTTTTTTTTTTTTACAAAATCCTTTGCAAACACTACATCTCCAAATAAATATATATAATGATTCAAGATTCCATGATATAAATAATAATACTACCTAGGTAAAAGGTAACCACGGTACCCCAAAAAGAACTCAAAAACATTAGTGGGTCTAAGTAAGAGCCTCGTATCTTATCGATAAGGCCTGCCCCCAAAATTTTTCCTGAAGCCCACTCAGTGTTCCTAAAAACCAAAAAAAGAGGAAACAGGGCCACTTTTCAAGAGAGAAGCTCACCACTCGCTTGATTAATTATTATGTTAATTGTATCAAAGTGATTTGACATATTATACTATACATATATCTTTTCCCCCTCCCCTCCCTCCTCTTCCCGCCACTAAAACACTCGTTTATCATGCCCGAACGGGTCCGCACTGTCTTTAATGATGAAGACGAAGTGCCCGTGACAAAGCAAGACACGATCGCAAAGAACCATCCTCCGAGTCAGAAGATAGAGCGTAAGAAAAGGGAAAGCGATGACAAGAAGGGCAAATTTGAAAAGATCAAGAAGCGAAAACGCGACGACCTTGTCGCTGAAACTCCCGCTGTAGCGGAGGAGGAAGGGAAGGAGGAGAATATCGACAAGCACGGCAGTGCTCCGACGCAAACCAATGGTCTAAGGAATGGGTTAAATGGCGTGGTGAAGAGCTACAATGAACGGAATAATCAGAAAGGCAATAACAATAAAAGGACTTTCCGGGGGGATGGGAATCAGAATCTGTCTTCGCTACGGAATAAAGCAAAGGCGCTTTACGAGATTCGCAAGAATTTACCAATTTTTTCGAACGCAGACGAGATACGAAAACACATGCGCGAAAATGATGTGATGCTTTTAATTGGTGAGACGGGCAGTGGAAAGAGTACGCAGATCCCGCAATTCTTGGTGGATGAGCAATGGTGTCGCCCGGTGAAGACTAAGGTCACACTGGAGGACGGCTCGAGCAGGGAAATTACGGTGGGGGGCTGTATAGCGATCACTCAGCCGAGGCGAGTTGCTGCGATCTCGCTGGCTAGGCGTGTCGCAGAGGAAATGGGCACTCCGCTGGGGTCCTCATCGCCTGCGAGTAAAGTCGGTTATTCCGTTCGTTTTGATACGTCTACATCGCCTAGTACGCGAATCAAGTTCTTGACGGAGGGAATGCTGCTTCAAGAAATGCTGCACGACCCGTGGCTGACCAAGTACAGTGCTATTGTTGTTGATGAGGTCCATGAGCGCGGTGTTAATGTTGATCTGGTAATGGGTTTTCTAAGAAACTTGGTGTCTGGGAAACGGGAAGGGAGAGGCGGAGTGCCCCTAAAAGCCGTCGTCATGAGTGCTACGGCAGATATGGAAAGTCTCCAGGGATTTTTTGAGGAAGGGTTCCAGAAGAAGTCTTCCACAGGCAAATTGGAGCAGAGTGGTTCGGACAAGAAAGATGGTATTGCGGTCTGTCATATCAAGGGTCGACAATATCCTGTCAAAACGATATACTCCCCGGAACCAGTCCACGATTTCGTTGATGCGGCTCTCAAAACAATCTTCCAAATTCACTACAAGGAACCCATTCCCGGTGACATATTAGTTTTCCTGACCGGTCAGGAAACTGTTGAGGCACTGGAGCAACTAGTCAACGAGTACGCGACGGGGATGGATCCTGCTTTGCCAAAGATTCAAGTGCTGCCGCTTTTTGCAGCACTACCTCAGGCAGCTCAACAGCGAGTATTTATGCCAGCACCACCTCGCACTAGAAAGATTATCCTAGCTACAAATATCGCAGAAACTTCGGTGACTGTCACCGGGGTAAGATTCGTTGTCGACTGTGGAAAGGCAAAGATTAAACAGTTCCGGACACGACTGGGCTTAGACTCATTGCTTGTTAAACCAATCTCCAAATCGGCGGCCATTCAGCGCAAGGGTCGTGCTGGACGTGAGGCCCCTGGTCAATGCTATCGATTATACACTGAAAAAGACTATCTTTCTCTGGATGAAGTTAACACTCCTGAGATTCTGAGGTGCGACCTCAGTCAGGCCCTCCTTAACATGAAGGCTCGTGGCGTCGACAATGTCATGGGATTCCCATTCTTAACACGCCCTCCACGGGAGGCTCTGGAAAAGGCACTTCTTCAACTGCTAAGCATCGATGCCCTGGACGAAAACGGCAGTATCAGCGCTATCGGGTCGCATATTGCAAAGCTCCCTCTCACCCCCACCCTCGGTCGCGTTCTCCTCGCAGCATCAGATTACGGTGCGGACTGCCTGTGCGATGTAATTGACATCATCTCATGCCTGAGCGTAGAGAACATATTCCTCAATACCACAACAGAAGAAAAGAAGGAAGAGGCAGAAAAAGCGAGACGGGATCTTTACCGACGAGAAGGTGATCATCTCACAATGTTGGCCACGGTCCGGGCATACGCTACAGAAAACACTGATCGGAAAGCATGGGCGGAGAGACACATGGTTTCCCATCGGGCTATGCAGGCAGTAATGGTAAGATCTGCAGCCTTTTCTTCCTTCCCTTCCCTTTTCTTTTTTTTTTTTCTTTTCTTACTTTTGCACGATCATGCTACATCAATGCTAAAAATTATGTTTTGGTATATAGGATGTCCGGAAGCAATTGACGATGCAATGTCGACAAGCAAAGCTTCTTCCCAGCTCCAGCGAATCCCACGATACATCTCAGAATTCCAGCATCCGAGAGCCATCACCGGTTTTCATATTGAAGAGCTTTCTCCGAGGATTCTCTACGAACACCGCCCGTCTAGTGCCGGATGGTAGCTATCGTACTGTTGTTGGGAACCAAACCGTGGCGATCCATCCATCAAGTGTTCTCTTTGGCAAGAAGGTGGAGGCTATTCTATATAATGAGTTTGTTTTTACGAATCGCAGCTATGCACGCGGGGTGAGTGCTGTCCAGATGGATTGGGTGGGGGAGGCGTTGGCTGGAGAGCCAGATAGTTAGATGTCTTGTAACCCAGTTCGACCGATGATGTATAGACCTTTATACCAACCACTTCTATCTTTCTAGTTACTTATTTATTTTTTATATGATTTATATAATTTTATTTGATTCTTTCTTGGATGTCCTTCAATGAGTCATGACAGCAGTTCGTAAAGTGGAAACCATCTCCTCCCACCGGAACTTTGATGATTGTTTCAGAATATTAAGTTCAACAGCCCTGCAGCTAAACAACCCCCGCTCAAACTTGCCGCCCTAATGGATGTGTCGGTTGACCTGATCACCATTCCAACCTTCTGGACTACTGTCACAAATCTCTATTATAGAAGATCCAAGGAAAGAGAGATGCGACCTTGACGACTTTAACCAACGTGACTAAACCAGTTAACTAAAACTCTTCCCTAAACAGATTATACCTTGGTCTGATTTCCCTGATCTCCAAGAGAACATCTGGGAGAAACTTGAGTGTGTAGTTAGCTTTACCTCATGTCCAGCACAGGCACACTTATTTAAGTCTTGATACATGCTATTAAATGAGACAAAACTGATGATGTTCTCTTTCACTGTTTATCTTGTTTTACTTCCATGGCCTAAACTGAGACTTCACCAACTACACCAATAATGAATGGGATATAAATGATACGGGCCAATAGTTTCAAAGCAAAGTAATAAACAACCCAGAAAAAAAGAAGAAGCTTTAACTAAATTGACAAGTAGAATTGTTAGATTCTTGAGTGGGGTTACCAAAGCAATGTGCCATTCAAGCCTCCCCAGAAGCCAATTGAACTTGACCACATCATCTTGACATTGCTACCCAACATGCCATAAATATGGGAGTCATTTTTCCTATGTATCTACAAATATCAATTGAAGTGCTGAACTGGTTAAAAAGCATATTTTACAATTACCTGCAATCTAGGCCACAAATCTAATACTGTGAATAGCATTATTGTAAACTATCTATTTTGATAATGGTATGTTAAAGCCTTCTCATGAAGGTTGTTCTTACTGATATCAAGGCTGATCTGGGCTTCTTAAACCAATATAGGGTGTATGTTAAGTCCTTCTTTTAAAGGTTGTTCTTACTTGAATCAAGGCTGATCTGGGCTTCTTAAACCAATATAGGATGTATGTTAAGTCCCTCTTTTAAAGGTTGTTCTTACTTGAATCAAGGCTGATCTGGGCTTCCTAAACTACTAGTGGGTATGCTTAATCCCTCTTATAAAGGTTACTCTTACTGATATCAAGGCTGATGTGGGCTTTCTAAACTATTAAAGGAGGTATATTAAATCCCTCTTATATAAGTTACTCTTACTGATATCAAGGCTGATGTGGAATGTGGACTTTCCAAACTACTAGCGGGTATGTTTAATCCCTCTTATAAAGGTACTCTTACTGATATCAAGGCTGATGTGGACTTTCCAAACTACTAGATGGTATATTAAGTCCCTCTTATAAATGTTACTCTTACTGATATCAAGGCTGATGTGGACTTTCCAAACTACTAGATGGTATATTAAATCCTTCTTATAAAGGTTTCTCTTACTGATGTCAAGACTGACTTGGGCTTCCTAAACTACTAGCGGGTATGTTAAATCCTTCTTATAAAGGTTACTCTCTTATACAGGTTACCCTTACTGAGATCAAGGCTGACTTGGACTTCCTAAACTACTAGATGGTGTGTTAGATCCCTCTTATAATGGTTATTCTTACTGGTATCAAGACTGACTTGGGCTTCCTAAACTACTAGGCAGTATGTTAGATCCCTCTTATAAAGGCTACCCTTACTGGTATCAAGGCTGACTTGGGCTTCCTAAACTACTATAGGGGGTATGTTAGATCCCTCTTATAAAGGCTACCCTTGCTGGTATCAAGGCTGACTTGGACTTCCTAAACTACTAGATGGTGTGTTAGATCCCTCTTATAAAGGCTACCCTTACTGGTATCAAGGCTGACTTGGGCTTCCTAAACTACTATAGGAGGTATGTTAGATCCCTCTTATAAAGGCTACCCTTGCTGGTATCAAGGCTGACTTGGGCTTCCTAAACTACTATAGGAGGTATGTTAAAGCCCTATAAAGATTACTCTTACTGATATCAAGGCTGACTTGGGCTTCCTAAACTACTAGTGGGTATGTTAAATCCCTATAAAGGTTACCCTTACTGATATCAAGACTGACTTGGGCTTCCTAAACTACTAGTGGGTATGTTAAATCCCTATAAAGGTTACCCTTACTGATATCAAGGCTGACTTGGGCTTCCTAAACTACTATAGGAGGTATGTTAAATCCCTATAAAGGTTACCCTACTGATATCAAGGCTGACTTGGGCTTCCTAAACTACTATAGAAGGTATGTTAAATGCCTCTTATAAAGATTACTCTTACTGATACCAAGGCTGACTTGGGCTTCCTAAACTACTATAGAAGGTATGTTAAATGCCTCTTATAAAGGTTACTCTTACTGATACCAAGGCTGACTTGGGCTTCCTAACTACTAGCAGGTATGTTAAACATCCTCAATGAAAGCTTACTTATTACACTGAATCAACCTCACTGACAGGTATATTTGTATAGAGACAATCTAGGCCTAAAAGCCCAGAAATCCCAATATCTTCACAGTATTCTGTATTTCAGGAAAGGCCCAAGATACAGAGAAGCTCAAGGATAGCAACTGTAAGCTATACAAATAGTACTGGTGAAATTTCTATGCAGCTGTCTGATATCTGTGTCTCTTCTTAGAAACCCAACTGCCGAGACGAGTTCTACATCGCCATAATATGCGCTCTTCCCCTTGAATCCAATGCAGTTCTTGATGTCTTTGATGAGAAGTGGAAATCATCTGAATATGGCGCCGCATCAGGCGACAAAACGTCATTCTCTCTCGGATCAATTGCTGGCCATAACGTTGTGCTTCTTTATTTATCAAACATGGGAAAGGTCAATGCTGCAACAGTACTCTCTTGTCAAAAGAGTTTTAAAAATATCAAACTTGCCCTGCTCGTTGGGATATGCGGTAGTATTCCCTTTAATGAGCCTAATGAAATCTTGCTCGGCGATGTGGTTATCAGTACGGGAGTGGTACAGTATGATCTTGGCAGGCAGTACGACAATCAATTCCAAACTAAAGCAGACCTTCGACTGAACCAGCCGCGCCAGGCAATCCGCAGCCTCCTTGCAAAATTGGAGGTTCAACGGAATCGTGAGGACCTCGAGGCTGAAACATCACAAATTCTTACTGCGCTAGGTCAGGAAGTGTTTTATCCTGGTGCAGCTGAAGATAAACTTTTCAAGCCAAGCTATCGACATCGGCACCAGCATCCATCCGATTGCTATCACTGTGTGGAAACCAGTGATTCAGTTTGCTCTGCATCCATGGAACTTCCTTGCGAAGTGCTTGGCTGCGACAAACGATGTTTAGTTCCGCGCATCCGGCAGAACAAGCAAAATCAGCCCATTATTCACCTCGGTATGATTGCCTCTGGCGATAAAGTTATAAAATCCACTTTACACCGCGACAAACTGGCTAAGGAAACGGGAGCGATAGCTTTTGAGATGGAAGGGGCCGGGTTGTGGGAAGCGTTTGATGATGTTCTAATCATCAAGGGAGTCTGTGACTATTCAGATAGCCATAAGAACAAAAAGTGGCAAAAGTATGCCGCTGCTACTGCTGCTGCCTGTGTGAAGGCTTTTCTGATGGAATATTGGCTGCACAGGGATCTGAACTAAAAATTGGGGTCAGATCTGGGACCAGTTCCATGATTGATTGTTCAATTTCAATTTTATCGTACATTACTCCCCTTTTTGACACTCAAGTAGCAAGTATACACTGTTTCGGTCAAGCCCTTCCACTCCCCCCCTTCTCCTGCACGCATTCTACCATCCAACCGAGATAGTATTTGATAAGGTCTTAGCTTTGAAGCTGAAAGGAAATACTTCCCACCCCTCGTGCCTCCTCTTTCCTGTGAAGCCAGACACCAGAGTTTATCCATGCTCTGATGACGATTGTGGCATCATCAAGCGGACTGTTTATCATACTAGCAGTATGAATAGGCTTTTTTACTGCTCGACATGCAGGATGAAAACTATCTAGTTATTTTGAGATAAATATTCTAAAAATTCGGCCGCGGAACGCCGATGAAACCATGGGCACCTCTTCTGGTCCCTTAGACAAAATGGGAAGGTGTTCGTCTAGACGGAGTTTCCCTGGTTCAAGACATAAATGTTATTATGAGCTACCCGATCTTTTTTTTTTTTTTATCCTCATCGGTTTCAGCGGCTCATGGTCGCCTTTGGTTCCTCTGGTATCATTTGTCGTGATTCTTGCACCGATGCACAAGTTCTAAAAAGCCCTCTTCGGCATGATTTGAGCAGGGTTACAATATAAATTCTATATTATAGTTACTAGTATAATTCGCATCTAGATATTTGATTTGATTCATTACTTATATACTACCTAGGATTTATCGAGTAATAGATAAATCAGAGGGTAGTAAGTTAACTATCACAAACATAGAGAAACCACTTATTTTGTATTTAATATTTACCCAGCCCCTAGCCAGTTCCAGGAAGTGGGGGAAGGGAATGATGGCGAGCTACAAGCTCGAGGCCATTCCTGATACTCAATTGGCGGCCTGTACAAGCTCCTGAACTCATCATATACCCTGATTGAGGGGTTCCTTGATCTTTCTTGCCACCCCATCCATGTTACGTTGGATTGAGTTTACTAATGTGTGCAAGGCTGGAACAGTCAGTCGCCTTGGTGTCAGATAAGAGAGGGCGCGGCCCAACCAGATTATTATTTATATTACCAGGGAAGGAGGTTGGGTTGTTTTCTCAACAATAGTACTAGAGTACCTTCTGGGTTCACTCTTGAGTAATCATAACAAGTATTATTATAGTTTTCTTCTTAGACTTAGATTTGAGTTGGTGACCTGTCAACACTTAATTCACCAATTATTCACTAACCAGTAATTAGTTAGATGAGATGGGATGATCCTGCATACAGTATTACCATTAATTAGGTAGGTTTTGTACCTGCCTGCTACTTAACGCATCTTGTCAATAACCTTAACGGTAGACACGAGTAGTGCCTTGTCTCACGTTGCTCTGGAAGGGTTGATGAGAAGAGTTGGCCGGGTCAGATGGAATTTATTTATTTATCAATTTCTTTCTTTCTCTCTTTCTCTCTAGTGGGGTTGTTCATTGTTACTGTATTAGATGAACACGTTTATAGAGTTTCGTATAAAGTATTTAAACAAATCATAGATACAATGATGAAGAAAAAGAAAAAAAGGAAGAAAGAGGAGGAGGAAGAGGAGGAGGAGGAGATCCATCCGTATCTTTCGCTAGTCCGGTCTGGTGACTTGAACGACTTCTTGCATCATCCGAAAACAACAACAGGAAAGACGGGAAGAAAAATAATAATAATAATATTTCGCCTCCTGATCCTTGCAAGATAGTCATGACGATGATCGATTATGATATTATTTCTTCCTCTCTTGATTCTTTATTAACAGTTCTCTAGTTACTTGACTATGATCTGACTAGGAAGACTAGTTTCTGTGGACTCGCTCCGTTCTGTTTTGAGACTATCGTTGATCACGCATTGGGGCGGGCACAGCGCGGGCTCGTCCTAAAACGTTATCAGACTGCCACTCTTGTGTTGTCTCGCGTGTCTCTGTTGGCCTCTTCTCTCCTCGCCTCTTTTCTTTTATTTTCTCTTTTTCTCAAACTTGAGCTGGTTTTTATTGTGGTGGTTGTTTTTCTTTTTCCCTCTTCATCTTCTTCCATCCCCCCCTCCCTTTTGAACCCTCTCGTCATCCTTCCTCCACCTGGAACAAACACATACCACGCGGGGAGGATCCACCGTGATCGATAAAGGCCCCTCTTATCTCACCATCAAGTCATCATTAAACTATAAACTATTTATCACTCTCCCATCTCATTATTATTATTATTCTTCTCTTCTCTTCTCTTGTCACACTTTCCCCCCATCTATTCTATCCATAATCGATGGCTTTTCGTTTACCACCACAAGTTCCCCGCCGTCGCCCTTCCTACTCAACTTCTCAACCACCGCCCGCTGTCGACGTTCCCCAATCCCTAGCTCAGCTTCCGGAGAACGAGTCCACAGAATGGGTCCTCTTCTCTCCGTCCCAACCCTCCACCACTGCACGCACTCACACAACCTCCACTGAACGCACCCCACGCACCGTCGGAGCCTCCCGCTTAAGCGACTTTGGGTCCCTTGGTGCACACACAAGGTCTGGCTTCGGTCAGGAGGAGAGTGAGACTGATGACATTCTCGATGAAGCCCTTGATGAGGATGGTACCGAACTGGATAGTCTAGATGATGGACTCCATGCCTTCCGTGCGCCATCACCCACCCACGAGTCGTCTTCACGAGTAGACCAGGGGGCCCCAGCTATCCTCCCAGCCCATGATGGTTTAGGGAGCTTTCTCGCATCCAGTCAGCCTGTGCAAAATCAACTGTGGCAGCATGAACAATACAACCCCAACCGACGGCCCACACATGGCCCTCAACGACGTTCGAGCGTTCAGCGGCAGTTGGATCTGATTGCCGATGAGGAACAGCAAACAGATGCCGACCGGGAACGGTGGCAGCGGATTGAGAATTGGAGGATGGATCAGAGCCGCGCCCTATTACATGAAATCGAGAAAGCCACCAGGAAGCGGCGCAGTAGTCGCCGTAGTGCGTCGATCGACGGGATTATTTCTCAAGCAATGGCTTCCGAAGTTCTTCCCAATACTCAAGCCACTGTCAACGAATCTCAGTCTCCAGCCACTGCAGAACCTGCCTTAGATGGTGACGAATCATTCTGGCAACGTATTACCCGGAAAGTCATTCGAGACTTGATCGGCATTGACGACTCATTGTTGTCGGTCATTTTCGGCGAGTCTCTGGCAGGTGAGGAAGGTGAAGAGCAACTGCAGTCTGACGATCTAGATCGGGAACTGCGAATGGATGAGCTATTAAATCTGGAGCTGGAAGCAGTGCCGGAAGGGCAGGACCAGTGGCAAACAAAGCTGCTCCAGCGCATTGCGCGTGAACTGGGAGTTCTTGTTCACCAGCTCTTTGAGCATCCCGGGGCTTTCACCTCGTATCTCAATATGTCCGGCGAAATACCCAACCAATACGCTGGCATTCCTCTAGGTAGTTTACCTGAGGAGGGCAACAACAATCCTACCTCAGTTGGCCCTACCGCTTCGATGGATGCGACAAGTAATGGTGACTCCATCCTATCTCCACAGTTCATTCCGACTCTCCATGACCCGAACCGGGAGCACGCGGCCCAGTGGGGAATTGAAGACGAAGATCTTTCAAGCCGTGTGCCTAATAACTCGACGACCGAACCCCTGTCTGAATCAGCTCGCCTCCAGCAGGAGAAGGAGTACTGGGAACGGGAACTTGACATTATGATGGTCTTCCGCTACCTCCGCAACCGCTTTGGCCGTCGAGCCAGTAACGTTGATGCCCACCACACCCCGCGCAGGCCCTCGCAGGATGCGTCTCGTCGCGCAGCGATTATTCGTCAACACCATCCACTTGTTGCACGAGCATATTCACGCTCCCAGGCACAGACTCGCCGCCAGTCCCAGTACTCTGCCAACCCATCTGGCCCAACAGGCGTGTCATCACCGATATTGCGCCAGCACTATCGCCGTCCAAGCTCCAGCTGCGCCAGTCAAAGCGCAAAGATGACGGCCCTTTCTAGCCGTCGAACCCTCACTGGCTCGAGTCGAAATTACTGGGACATCGGAGGGAGCGTCGATAGCGGAAGTGCCATTGCCCCTACTCCAGCGGGCGTTGGAGTCTGGGGGGATGTTTAAAGCACTTAATATGCGTCATTTATCCCTCTTTACTACGGGCTGGTTTAATTTTTCTTTTTTTTTTTTTAATTTATATATTCCCTTACCGGACTCTATAATCTCCCACATAGCTCTCTATACCTTGGATGCTGGTCATCGACATTGCTGTCTTCTTCAGACAGGACAGCTACCCTGATACTATCAAGCAGAGTTATAAGTGGCTGACTAGACACATAGTCGAACTATCTTACATATATCGTTGCATACTTCTCTTCTCTTATATTCCGGGCACCTTACTTATCTCTTTTCCTATCCTTGATGAGGTTATGTATTCAGGATTATCCTTATTGTTTATTGTTTATTCTTATTCTTATTTTTTGGTGCCTTCTATCCTATTAAGTGTTTCTTGGTGCCGTTAGATATGGCTCGTTTGTCCTTTTTCAACAAGATATGTCATATTTAGGAGGCGCAGTCAAGGCTGGCGGAGTATTAACAGACAAGAACAGCTCACTCTGTTCATGGCAAAGATGCATGGAGACGGTATACTGCATGTAGAGTTGTGTGGTTGGCGTGGTTGGCATGGTTTATCTTGAGGTGCATTTGGAGGCTAATTATATTTATCCTATATTTGTTGAGGAAGGAGGTGTGTTATGGGAATAAATTATTAGATTGCTGGCTTCCTTTTTACCTCTTTTCTGGATACATATTCTCTATAAATGAGACTACCTACCTGAGCACATGGATGATTTTTATATATACCTCTCCTGCACACCTGAATAGAATTCTACTATGAATTCAGGAGGCTTGCCTTAGGTATACTCCCAATCTATTCATTAGTCTTTTATTTAGACTTAACACATGAATTCAGGAAACTACCTAGATAGGTACCTACCTAGTTTTAGGGTGATTGGGAATGGAGATAGATACCGTATCCTATATAGTAAATAAAGAAGGGTATGTCTAGTTGCCACCGCCCAATATATATTTTAACAAATACATATACATACCTTAGTTTTTGCTTCTACTTGCCCCCCCTTTATTTTTTTCGTCTTTTACCTTATCCTTGTCCTTGCCGTAGTCCATAGTATGGGTTAAAATAGAGAGGGAGAGAGGAAGAGAGAAATCTTGTTCAGAAGAAACAACCGTGATTGATAACTCCGTAGTCCTCGCGGACACTTGAAATACATGACATAGCATATCTGATCTCAAAATTATAAAGGGGAAATGGGGAGGGAAAAGAAAACCGGGTAGAGATGAGCAAGAAGATGTATATAGGACATTAGACATAGAGGTAAGAGGAAGAAAAAACGGATAGGAATTTGGGACTTTTGGTTTTTAATGATTTCAAATGTTTTCATTCATTTTCTGCGGATTTTTGTTTTGGGTTCTCATTGATTCCTAAACGCTAATCACAATATAATTTCTCCCTCACCCAACACTACATCTAAGCCTCAGTCTCATAGGCGCTGGGGAAGCGGCGCATGTTCTGCTCAACGGAACCGTGGCCACGGAGGAACTGAACGTAGGCACCGTCCTGCTTGAGCTTACCAGCGTTGCGGAGATCAATGTAGTCCTCACGGCGGACGGGGGTGAAGCCCCAGTTCTTGGAGACAATGATCTTTTGGCGACCGGGGAACTTGTACATGGAGCGGCGGAGAGCCTCGATGGCGGTAGCACGGTTGGCGTCACGGGTGCGGACGGACAGGATGATCTGACCAATGTTCACACGAGCGACCTTACCCTGGGGCTTACCGAAAGCACCACGCATACCGGTTTGGAGACGATCGGCACCAGCGCAAGACAACATCTTGTTGATACGGATGACGTGGAAGGGGTGCACACGGACACGAAGGTGGAAACCTTCCTTACCGGCGATCTTCACGAGGTACCTGTTGCAAACAAAGCACGTTAATAAAACATTCTTCTTTCCTCTTGTTCGTCTTTATCTCGTGTGGTAATGACTTGGGGGGAAAGAAGAGGCGAGAGCGACATACTTGTTGGCACAGATACGGGCGGCTTCGAGAGCTTCGGAAGAAAGCTGCTCGTACTCGTTGGAGACCAAGTGCACGCAGAGAGGGAAGTCATCGACGTTGGCCTTCTTACGTCCCAGATCGAAGATACGAATCTTAGGGTCGGGAACACCACGGTTGAACCGGGACTTAGGATAAGGCTAAATTGATGCGAAAATCTCACGTTAGTAACTTTGATCATGGTCCAAACCCATCAATAGCGAAAACGAAAAATTTCATCTTTCCAAGAAGAAAATGAAATGATAGGAAAAAAAAATCGTAACAGCAAAATAATCTCCCATCGTGATTGTCTTTTCGCGTATGCTAAGTTGGCTGGCAAAGTTGCTGTTCCTTCTCCCCACACAAGCGAGACCAAACTCCCAAAAAATCCACACATAACACAAAAAAAAATCTCCAAACGAACCTTGTTCTTGCAGTAGCGGTAACATCTGGCGGGACGGCGAGCCATTTTGAAATGCTGGAAATGTACCTGACTGCACTTCCTGCGAACTGGTGAGGGTTGTCGAAAAAGGTGGTGTCGAGAGTCGAAAGGGAAGGGGATCCTTTTGTCGCAGGCACTTTTGGCGTTGATTTCCAATCAACTTCCCGCTAACGAGTGGCAAAACCCTAAGCCCTAACCTCTCCGCCAATCACCGCTCGGGACGCCCATGACGCATTTGTCAGAACTTCGGACACTTTATCAGCATTCAAGTCGTACTGTTTAAGTATGTTCTAAATTGACTCATTCAGTAGACTATGACTCATTCAGTAGACTAGATATCTACGTACATCTAATGATAAAGGAGTTGGTTTGAAGGTAGCTTCCTGCTTTTACTCGAGCATTCTAGGTAGTCGCCTCCACGTCGACGGACCCACCAAGGGATCTGAAAACTAGGTAGGTAGATTTATCGGTCACAACCCATACAGGGTATTAGATATCTACCGCCGAAAATCTTGATTTACTCCCCCCAAATACGGCATACGGATAAATAAGAAACGACACATTTGAAGCATCATAAGCTTTTTGGTATTTTTTTCTTTTTTAACATCTTGTCATAATCTAAAGCATGCCTCGCGTTTCCCAAGACATTCGACATTCAGACATAACATGATTTCATAATCCGACCCTTACTGGCTAGTGAGGATATCGGAGTCACCAGCATCCAAGATAGCCATGGTGGAGCAGCGGTAGAGACGACCGCAGGCAGTTCCCAGCTCGATCTGTAAACACGTATCAGCTACTGACGTTTTTGAACCATCTGTCACCCGTTATTCCAATCGAATCACTCACGTTGTTACCAGCGAAGTGGTGAACAGGGGTCTTGGCGAGCATGGCGTAGTACTCGAGCTCAGACTTGCGGAGAGGAGGAGTGTTGGCAGCAATGATGACCAACTTAGCCTTGCCGGACTTGATTTTTTTAAGAGAAAATTCGTCAGTATCCATGTTCATTGTCGAGCCATTGACAGGCCGGTAGATAATTTATTGCGTATTACTCACACGCAGGGTCTTGATGGTGGTCTTGTAGCCAAGGGTGACTGTTAAGAGAAAAGTCGAGGTTAGTAACAGTATTAAAAAAAAAATATCCTCATGTCGATAGGCTAATTGAAAAAGCTGGCATACCCTTTCCACTCTTCATCACAAGCGCCAGGCGCGAGGAGATAGTGTCACCGGTCTTCTTGCTCTTGGGGGCCATCGTTACGCTTTGGTTGAGGTGGATTGAAGGTGTATTGAAAAACGTGCGCTCCGGCCGTGTCTTCGGATTGGGATGGGAAGCAAAAAACTATCCTATCCGGGATTTTTTGTGGGTTTGGCGAGGTCCGGATTCGTGTTCCTCCGTTCCGATAGATGAGTCAGCACGGTCTCTCTGACGACCATCAATCACTGGCCCTGGGTTAATCGAGAAAGAGCTTTTTTGACGGTTCTATTGATAACCTGTTTCCTACTCGACTAGATATCCATACAACCCATCCAAGAACGCAAGAGTCAAACCATATAGTCTGTGCATGGTGTACATGTAAATGAAATGGAGATAAATACTGTTAAAAAACTGCTGGTCAAATTCAAGATGTTCACTATGTAAATGATCGAGTAGCATTATTTTGAGAGGAATATCAAGTTTAATTAATTTTACAATTTTTTTTAACTTATTTTTATTTTATACGACCGAACACAATTACATTCAATTATATCATGCCATCTCTCGTCACGCTCGGATAGATAAAATACCGCGCTAAAATGGACAACACTGCCGCACGAGGGGATCAATTGATTGGACCATACCTAGGGAGAGGGGGGCTATTATTACTCTTCATATGAAGTACTACTTGTGCCAGATGGCGAGAGGGTGTCCCAGCAGGCATAAGAAAGGCCTAGCGGAGGGCTGTACTCTGATCTATCTTTATCCTTTTCGTCCTATGTGTTGGATTTCGATCGTGGTCTCTTAGGAAAGGAGGGGGCCGTTTTGAGGTGTGTCTCGTGTTCCTCTCTAGCCTCCGGTGGAAATACGGGGTAAATAGTGTTGTGCTGCGAGGCCCGTCCGCCGCTTTTGGAGGCACATAGTGCTCTGGGACACTCACCGACCACTCAATAAGCACGCACTCCCAGTTTGCTCTCCCAAGTAGGACGTGAGGGTCCTCCAAGCCCTAACACACTCCAGCTTATAATCAGGCTAACTCATTACTTTGGTAAGGGCTCCAGGAAGACAACGGCCGGGTTTTTCTTGGTCACACAATGTGATATATATCTAAGTCTATTCTCATAAATTATCGTCTATAAAAATGGAAATGTGCTGTTGTTGATAAACCTCGAAGCTTCCTGTACTCCCTTTAGAATAACGAACAGAAATGATGGCACGGAAGTGAACAGTCTCAAGGCAACGTTCTCGCGCTTTGCGCCCTCTTAACTGCCTTCTGTTTGACCTTTCTGCAGCAGACCAAAATGCTACATTAAATGACCCGTGAGTCTTCAACTTCTTTCGCGCTTCCTTGATATCGTACTCAACCCGGCTTTTCTCTTGCTGCAGTTCTCCTAGCCCTGATATATAAAGTGGGCCCGCCGTGCGCAGCCTGCAGCCCAGTACTTGGACCCTGCCGGGGCAGCGGAAAGTATTTCTCGATCATGAGTTTCTGCTCCACTCGAGATGATTTCGGAATTAATACGAGGAGCATCCTGCCGCCTGAGTTGCCAACCCACCAGGTCACGTCCTGCCGCAGTCGAAGCAGCGACTCAGAAACTCCACTTTCGATCACAAAAAGGGGCTAATTGGTGTCGAGGGGTCTCAGGAGCCCATTCCTCTAGAAGAGTCTGCTGCCTTAGAATGTGAGGGCGCGGTGTATCTGCCCGCTCTTAAGGATTCACGCTCGGCAAGGCTGATGCCCATAGCCGCTAAACCAATAATGGCCCCTTCGCAAAAACTCCTATGAGCCTTCACATGAGTGGTCGTAGGAACTTTCATTAACAGAGCTTCAATATCCGGAAAGTAGGTAAGTCGAACGGCCTAGCGCAGCTGATCACGATTCTCCACGAAAGAACGAAACGACTCGGCGGAGACAAGTCTGAAGGAAAGTTATATTTGCATCCTGCTGGCGTAAACGTATCTGAAGGCCCGCAATATCCTGATTATAATCCTGTAATCCTCTAAATGTGTGGGGTGGATACTGGCCGGCTATTGCCAACGAAGCTGAACCAGGGACAGCGTAGGACATCAACATGGTCTCAAGATCTCTGTTA
The DNA here is from genome assembly GCA_027569155.1 of Aspergillus haitiensis. Classification (NCBI taxonomy): domain Eukaryota; kingdom Fungi; phylum Ascomycota; class Eurotiomycetes; order Eurotiales; family Aspergillaceae; genus Aspergillus; species Aspergillus haitiensis. The sequence continues at coordinate 116,108 of JAPDEO010000058.1, read as the reverse complement.
TCGACGTGGACTCCGACTCCTCGTAGCCAACTATAAGCTTAGTTAATGTGCTCTTTGTGACACTCGAAGCTTTGAGGACTAAACTTGGCACGGCCCGTGGATAAGTGAAGGATGAGGGCGGTACAGAGTAAGGGTCGGAAAAAGATGCAGAGCCGAGCTAGCAGATCAGGCAGATTTGGTGCTTTCAAAAGCCCATGGTACCTTTAGCTCAAGTTGTAAGCCCCTGTCAAACTTCGTCAATAACCGAATATCTCATTTGTTTAGATTTATATCTGTCAAAGAACCGGCAAAGAGTGAGAAACAGAAAGGAAGAGAGGATAGTGGATAGGAAGAGGGAAAGATTGAGGAGAATGTTCTTGTGGAAGAATAAGGAGAAAGTTCCCGTGAAATTCTTCTAGGCAGCTGAGAGAAGGTAAATGAGACTGACCTATTGAACAGTCGTACATTTGTTAATACTTAGGTTACTCTATCACTATCTGTATTCACTTGGACATAATCTCTCTCTCCCTCTCTGTTAATGCCTAGGTATCTTCCCCTTTAACCTAGGAAACCTGTCAGCTCATACTAGTTACATATACAATGCCAACAAACAAGAAACAACAATCTAGAGAATAGGAAGTAGAGACAACCTTGGAAGTATGGAGACCAGCCACACTACGGATTAAACATGGCTGTCTTGGAAGATCATAGCCTTTTTGTCGCGATGATCAGCTCATCGGTAAACATTACTAAAGTACCAGATTTGACTTTCTCTTTGAAAGCTTGATAGAGATGCTTTTTCATAAACTCTGACACAACTTCCTTTTCTTTCCACGATATCATCACGAGGTCATCATGATATCGTCAAGCGATAATCGAAATAATAGAGGTTCCTATTTTTAGAAGGCTGGTTGGCAGGCCCAAAGTTTATGGGACCTTAGTTGTGCACAGTTTATTAAAGTTATATCACTATCATTACCTATAGTCCTCAGTTGTTCAGGACACGCACTTTTAGCTTTAAGCCAAAAGCAGCGCCAAGTTGGGCCCAAAGCGGAAAGGGAAAGTTAAAGTCGCTCGACTTCCGCAGGGAGTAGGATGGCTGGTCAAGGTCTAGCCACCCTCAACAGAAGTTTGTGAAAAAGCAAACAGTAAGGGTATCAGAAAGGTCAGAAACATGAGACCAGCCGGGAACATGTGTCATGTTAGGGATCAATAGACTAGCATAGGTGAGAGAAGAAGAAATTATTGTTTTATTTACCTTTTTTTTTTTTTTAGGCCTAAGGGGCCAGTTTGGAAAGGGCACAGGCTGAAGAGCGAGTCGATGAGGATAATCCAGTCTTCTGAGACCCTGTATGTAAATTACTGGGTATGGACACGGCTATCGTACGCCTGAAAACCATGCGTAATAATAATGATTCCTTGCCTTTGCATTGTTTTAGAGAGACGAAACGGCCCCTTCTCAGCCGTTACACCGCAGCGACCGCTTACTATTAGTCGGGCATGTACCTTATTATTATTATTATTATTATTATGATTTATTTATTTATACTAATCCTTATTTTATCTGAGCAATACTAGTTTATTTTTCCTTTAATATTATTCTTGTCGCGCCAGCTGGTTACGAAACTCGTGGACAGCCGCAAACGTTTGAAGAAGACCTAATTTACCTCAGGACTCCTCCTAACTACTAAAGTTTCCCCCACTGTGCTAGTTAGTGGAAGAGGAGTAGGCTAGCGTCCACTGTGTTTTGACCGCTACTACCACTGCTACTCCAGGCAACTGTTCCTTAAATTCATCTGTTTAATTTCCCGATCGTTTCATCGGACGTTTCTAGGTATTGAACAACTTTCATCTCCATCACCCTCCCATCCACCCCCCCTCCCCCTTTTCCCGAGTCGCTTTTGCAGTGAACCAACGTTTGGACTTCTGTCAGAAACGGTGATCATGTCGGCGACGACACCTCGCAAGTCGGGAACCCCGGCCAATTCCAATTCCAACTCCACTACCAACAAGCCCTCAACGGCAGATCAATCGACAGTGAATGGGACTCCGTCGCGCGGGCATACCCGATCTCCTACTACGCCTTCGAATGGTCTCTCTCGCACCCCATCGCTCCGCGGATCGACCCCCGTTTCTGCGCGTGCTGCCGCCAGAAAGCCTGGCCGGTCGAATCTCAGCATGTCAAGCGTGCCCAAAGTCACAACCGATCCCTCTGAGGAAGAGGCGCGGGCCCAGAATGCCGCACTCATTGAGGATTTGAAGGAGCAGTTGCAGAAAGCCGAGACTGCTTCCGAGCAATACCGCAAGCAACTTGGTGTTTTGCAAATGCGCCTCGATGAGGCTGTCAGTGAGCAAGGCAAGCTGGAAGACCAGGCTCACGAGAAAGATAGCAAAATCGAAGCACTGAACAGTGAAATTCGCGATCACGTCAGACAGATCCGAGATCTGGGGCAGGCCCATGAACTTGAAAGGAACGCTATGTTACAGGAGAAGGAGCAGCAAACGAGTCGAGAGGAGGAAATGCAGGCTACCATCCAACGCCTGAAAGAGACTTTAGCTCAAAAGGATATGCGGATCAACGCTGAAAATGAAAAGAACCCATCTCGTTCTTGTAAGAATTCCTTTCACGACACACTCTTCTTTCACCATCCCCGCACCCCCTCCCCTCCCCCTTGTTTGACGCGAGCCCAACCCAACACTAACAATGTTCTTTTATAGCCAGTTTTCGTAACCGATCATCCCCCGATATGGATGGACAGTTTGCACCTTCATCTCAAATTGAGCGCAGCCCATCGCGAAACAATTCTAAACTGCTGCTGCAGAAGGATAAACTGATCGAATCCTTGCGGCTCGAGCTAGCAGAATCCCAGATTAAATTGGTTGAGATGGAAAACAAGGGCGGCGGTCGCCAGAGGGAACTCGAGAAGGAGCTTCTTGAAGCCCGTATGGCCAACGCTCGACTAATGGAAGACAACGAGAGTTACCAGCTACTCCTAAGTGAGCGAACCTTGAATGGCGATTTCACCAAGGGTGATTTCATGCGTGAAATCAATCCTGAGGTCGAAGAGACGAAGGACACAGGCAGTGGTTTAGGGTCACTGGCTGATGAACTGGAATCTGCAGACGCAAGAGCAGAAACGGATGACACCCGCAAGCTCGAGACGGAACTCAAAATGCTCAGGGATCAGAACAAGGCTTTGACACTCTACATTGAGCGTATTATCAGCCGTCTCCTGCAGCATGAAGGCTTTGAAGCCATCCTGGATAAGAATGAGAATGAACCTTCAGCGACCACCAAGAAGGCTGGCAGCGACAAAGACCTCCCTCCTACTCCCCCAGAGAAAGACGACTCCAGTCAGCAAACCTTCCTACAGAAAGCTAGATCAGTTGTTTCTGGTCAGGGGCCTCAGCCGCAGCCGCGGTCGCGTCCACTCAGCATGATGCCACCGCCAGCTCCAAACGCGCATGAAAACCCGGAAACCGCCCCTAGCATTCCCCTGAACCGTGCGCAGTCGGTACGATCGGGACACCGCAGATCTAGATCTGAGCAAGCAGATATTGCTGCTGCTGCGGTTGTCGGTCAGATGTATCGTGGACGCAACTCTGGTGGTCCCATCAGCCCGACTGCAGTCATGGGTCTTGGATCCCGCCAGGGTCCCTTCTCAGGAACAAGTTACACTTCGGGAATAAGCGCTGGCCGTGCTCCATCACTCTCTAGTGGACCGGAGCGTGGCCGTCTAAGTAGCTCTGGCAGCATCTCCAGTGATCCACCAGGTGATACCGCTTCCACTGGTGCAACCTCAAGCTCCCCTCGCTCTAGCAATGGCATGACGAATTACACCGGAGCGGTTATGACACAGAGCAAACTACGACCGTTAAGACTAGTCAGCGAGACTAAAGCCGCCGAGGAAGAGGAAGCTGCCCGGAAGAAGGCTAACCGAGGGAGCTGGATCTCATGGTTCAACCGTCCAGGTTCCAGTGAGTCCACACAGCAACCCTTGTGATCTACCTTTACATTATCGCTTGATCCTTATCACTTCATAACTCTTCGCTTCTTGAACTTGTTATTCTTAATAGCTTTCTTTCCCTCCCCTCTCTCTTTTTTCGTCAATCCCGCTTTTCAGGTGTCTATAACATAGACAACTCGACCCTCTGGGCGTTTGATACTGGACTGTCAGGATGTTGTCACAATTTGGAATACCCTGTCTTGATTGTTCGCATTGATTATGAAACTGGTGATCCTTATTCTTGATCTTCCCTAGCTGTTTGGTTTTACATTGCATTCCAACTTTGCTTCTACACGGTATATTTATTTCGGCCATGGGTCTAGATATTTGAAGGTCTACCATTTACACGGCTACATACCCAGATGACGATATTTTTCCCTGTTTATGCCCATGTTTATTTGATGAACATACTGCTTTTTACATTCTTTGACTCATAGAGTGATGTTTTTTGTGACAATTACCAATAATAATCCCCTGTCTGAGATGATGATGTGAACAAATTTCTTGTACCATCTAGTTACCTAGATATATGAATTCTGCCGATGAAATACATTGACCGACGAGCCTGTAAAGAAGAAGAAAAAATAATAATAATCCTCCCTCCTGATGCCTTCCGTCCAACACCAAGTTACCTCAGGCCAACCGTTTGTAGTATAGGCCGGAACAACGTTATAGCGGCTTCCGAGTTGCGGACAGCTTGACAGTAAATAATACCAATCGTTGCGCCGCAATATCTCCAACTCACCCACTCATTCCATATAAGAGCAATTGCCTACCATGGGGTCCTTATCTCTATTTTCCGTTAATGCCGTCCTCCTGATGTCGGCGGATGATGGCTCTCGCATCCTCGCCAAATACTACTCGCCGCCTCATCCACCAGCTGGTACCGCACCCAACTCGACTGATTACCCCGGAGCGAACCCCTACCCCACTCTCAAAGAACAGAAGGCCTTTGAGCAGGGTCTTCTCGACAAGACAAACAAGCAGACCAGCGATGTAATCTTGTACGACAACCGAATCGTTGTCTTCAAGCTCGAGAGCGACGTGATGCTCTACGTTGTGGGTGGCTCTAATGAAAACGAAGTACTACTCTACAACGTCGTTCTGTCGTTGAGGGATGCTCTGGGGATATTATTCAAGTATGTATCTTATTTAAATATTGTCTTTCCATTTCTTTTTCTTTTCCTTTGCTTCTTGTTTCCATTCTCAGGCTACAAAACCTAAATAGCTCATATCTAACGAAATTGACATCTCCAGGGGTGCTACGGACAAGAGAACGATTGTTGAAAACTATGACCTGGTTGCCCTCGCCATTGACGAGATCATCGACGATGGTATCATTCTAGAGACTGACCCAGTCTTGATTGCCTCCCGCGTTAGCCGTGCGCCTGCTGCTGATGCACCGAATCTCAAGAGCATCGACCTTTCCGAACAAGGTCTCCTTAACGCTTGGGAGCTTGGAAAGCGACGTCTGGCAGAGGGATTGCGGCAGATGTAGTATATGAGAGGAATTGGAAAACATCTGCCTTCCCCCTTTTGTTCTTCTCTCTTTCTTTCTTTCTTTGCTTCATTTCTAAAGCTCTTGTATTTGCATGGGTTTGCATTTGATATTACCCTTTTTCATTCTTATTTCCTTTTTTCTTTTTTCATCGTTATACGACCTGGTTGGGTATTGGCGTGGTGTAATTTGTGTTGATTCATGATCCTCTGTTTTTCACCTATTTCCGCTCCCTGCGTCTATCTTAGTACCGGGTTCTGTGGGTTTTATAGAGATACTCCTCCTGTATTGTTTCCATTTAAAAGCCATATCCTTGGTATCTCAAACCAATTCGAATAATAGGGAAGGGGTAGGAGCCAAAAAGCGAAAGGCCACGATCACCCAAGAGTGAAGCCATAACAGCAACGCAGTGTGTCCACAAATTAGATGACCTCCCTCCCCCCACTCTTAAAAACCCATGGTAATGGTTACACATTAGTATTCCAAGACCAAAATATTTAAGGAATTGAAACGCCCGTGAATGGGATGCTATAACATAGAATTGAATTAATCCTTAAAATTGATTTAGTGGGCAAAAAACTGTGTGCCCCGCATACGTCACGGCCGAAGTCCCTCCTTCGAACCAACAAAGTCATAGTTACATGCGGGCCAAAACTCTTTGACTCAGAGCAACTTTTCAGTGGACTGGTTTCGCTTTGGCGTGGACAACAACATAAAAATATGAAGCAAAGATTCTCGTCACTAGATGTCCAGGTATGTTTATTCCCATATCCCTCTGTTTGAAAAGTAAAAGTAGCACAGAGCCCAACCGGTAACAAACTCCCTCCAGGTCATCTCCCAGGAACTCGCGGCACAGATAGTCGGGCTGCGAGTTTCGAATATCTACGATCTATCTTCGGTAGGTTAAGTCCCTATACTACTCTTTATATATATATGCACATATTTCTCATTGAGTTGAAAAAATGAGAGAGAGAGAGAGAGAGGCTAATTTGAAGCTGTGCCTGTAGAGAATCTTCCTTTTCAAACTCGCAAAACCAGATCACCGCAAACAATTGATTGTAGACTCTGGATTCCGCTGCCATATTACGCAATATACGCGCGTGACAGCGTCGACGCCCTCCTCCTTCGTGAAACTTATGCGCAAATCCCTAAAATCTCGCCGCATCACCTCCGTTAAGCAGATCGGCACAGACCGGGTCATCGATTTTACCTTCAGCGATGGTTTATACCATATGTTATTGGAATTTTTCGCCGGTGGTAATGTCATCATTACCGATCGGGATTACAAAATTGTGGCGCTTCTGCGCCAGGTACCCGGTGCGGACGGAATTGAAGAAGCGAAGGTTGGGATTCAGTATACGGTGACCAATAAGCAGAATTACAATGGGGTTCCGGATATTACGCTCGACAGGATCAGGGAGACGCTGGAGAAAGCAATAGCTACGTTTGCACATGAGGATGGTGCTCCTAAGAAATCCAAAAAGAAAAACACCGATATCCTCCGGAAGGCTTTGTCGCAGGGATTTCCGGAGTATCCTCCGCTCTTGCTGGATCATGCATTTGCTGTTCGAGAGGTTAATCCTGCAACACCACTAGAGCAGGTTCTGGCGGATGAGGGACTTCTGAAATCTGTCTACGGGGTCTTAGAGGAAGCGCAGAGCGTCACTCGGGTCCTGTCGAAGGAGCAGGATCATCCGGGATATATTGTTGCGAAGGAAGATACCCGACAGGTAGCTCCCGATTCCATGGCTGAGGGTGAAGTGTCGTCCGAAACTAAACCCGGGTTTCTCTATGAAGATTTCCACCCCTTTAAGCCCCGACAGTTTGAAGGGAAACCGGGTTTTACTATCCTTGAGTTTAACTCTATGAATGCGACGGTCGACGAATATTTTTCCTCAATAGAGTCCCAGAAGCTGGAGACCCGGCTGACGGATCGCCAAGAGGCTGCTAGAAGAAAGCTTGATGCTGTGAAACAGGAGCATGAGAAGCGGATCGGAGCCCTCAAAGAAGCCCAAGAGCTACACATTCGGAAGGCAAATGCTATCCAAGACAATGTGTATCGCGTTCAGGAAGCAATGGATGCAGTGAATGGCTTGATTGCCCAAGGCATGGATTGGGTGGAAATTGCTCGGTTGATCGAAATGGAACAGAGCAGGGGTAACCCGGTTGCAGGCATCATCAAACTTCCGTTGAAGCTCTACGAAAATACTATCACTTTAATTCTCGGTGAGGTGGGGGATGAACAAGATGACGCAGACGAGCTATTTTCAGAATCTGAAGATTCGGAAGACGAGCAAGAAGAGACGAAGCCGTCCCAGGGGGACTCAGCAGCATTAACTATCGACATCGACCTTGGCCTTTCACCATGGGCAAATGCCACCCAATACTTTGATCAGAAGAAAGTAGCCGCGGTCAAGGCCGAAAGAACAACTCAGTCGTCAACAAAGGCGCTAAAGAGTCATGAAAAGAAGGTTAAGGACGATTTAAAACGAAGTTTGAAACAGGAGAAGCAAGTTCTTCGCCAATCCCGGCAGCCCTTCTGGTTCGAAAAGTTCATCTTTTTCATCTCCTCTGAGGGATACCTAGTCCTGGGGTAAGTTCTTTTACACTTTTTCGGTTCTTATTATATGTTGATACTTATGTCTTCTAGTGGTCGTGATGCTATGCAAAGCGAAATTCTATATCGTCGCTACCTTAAAAAGGGCGATATTTTCATACATGCCGATTTGGAGGGCGCCATGCCCATCATCGTCAAAAATAGACCTGGGTCAGCCAGCGCAGCTATTCCGCCAAGTACACTGTCCCAGGCAGGCACTCTGTGTGTATGTACATCGAGCGCTTGGGATTCCAAGGCTATCATGTCTGCGTGGTGGGTCGACGCAAGCCAGGTCACTAAAACTGCGGCTGCTGGTGATCTTCTTCCAACGGGACAATTCCTCGCCAAAGGTGAAAAAAACTTCCTTGCCCCTTCGCAGCTTGTCCTAGGTTTCGCTGTGATGTTCCAGATTAGCAAGGAAAGTCTTAAAAACCACAAAACCGCTCATTTCGATGGTTTAGGATCTACAGAAGCAGGGGAAAAGGATGCGGGTGAAACCCCAGCCGCACAAGATGCTGATGCTCTAGAGCCTCAATTGGAGCAAAAGCCGTCACGGCCTGAACGACCCGCTTCTCCAGAACAAGAATCCTTGAGTGAAGGGTCAGATGAGGAGGAAGACAATGATAAAGCTTCTGTCTCCAACCCATTGCAGCGAGACTTATCCGAGGGGGCACAGGTTGCGGACTCAAACGAAGGAGATAACGAAACCAAAGCTGACGATCAAATGGAATCCCGCGAAGATGACGCAGCAGAATCGCACCATTCTGAAGAAGCAACGGCTGAAGATCAAACCAGCTTGGGCGACACCGAAAGCATAGCTTCCTCGATAACCCAAGGCAAGCGCCATCTTTCTGCCAAGGAAAAACGTTTGCTCAAGAAGGGTAAGCCGCTAGAGCAATCTGCCACCTCCCAACAAGGAAAGACCCTGGAGCCTTCAACGATAGAAACGAATGGGACCTCTGTGAAATCCGCCAACACTAAAACGGCCCCTCCTCCCGCTAGGGGAAGAAAAGGGAAAAACAAGAAAGCAGCCACGAAGTATGCGGACCAGGACGATGAAGAGCGAGAATTAGCACTACGCCTTCTTGGCGCAACAAGCGAGAAGGCACAGAAAGCCGCGGCTGAAGCAGAAGCGAAGGCCAAGCGTGAACGGGAAGCTGAAGAACAGAAGAAGCGACGCAAAGCTCAACACGAGCGCGCAGCACAAGCAGAGAAGAAGCGACAGGCTCTCTTTGAGGAAGGCGGTGCTGATGAGTACGATGCGGAGACTGCTGCTGCTGAAGCTGCCGATCTGGAATGGATTCCGGCGCTGGTCGGAACACCTAGTCCAGATGACGAGATTCTGGCAGCCATTCCGCTGTGCGCCCCGTGGTCAGCGCTTGGCCGCTATAAGTATCGCGTGAAGCTTCAACCTGGTACAGTGAAGAAGGGCAAGGCCGTCAAGGAGATTCTCGGGCGGTGGGTGTCCGAAACAACTACAGGAAAGGTGAAAAAGGAGCATGCAGAAGATGCCGGTATTACCCGGACTGCAGCAGAAAAACTCCGGGCACGGGAAGGGGAGTTGTTGAAGGGTTGGAAGGATACTGAGATTATCAATACAGTTCCTGTGGGCAAGGTGCGGATCATGCTTGGGCCGGGCACTGGAGGGAGCGACAAAGGCAAGGGGAAGGGCGGTGGTGGCGGTAACAAGGGAGGTAAGGCAAGTAAGAAGAAGTAACAGATGTATATTTAAAAATTATTTATAAGGGTTTAAACTATTCAGGGTTATCATACCGCACGAATGCAGGCCATTATGCATAGCGTCAACCAAAGTATATATTTGGGTACGTACACTATTATATCAACACTCAATAGAGATCAAAATGCCTATTGCGAATGATTGCGGGGATTTGAGATTGCTATTCTGACTACTTAATAATCTATAGCAGCACTTTTTTTTTTATCTTCTTCTACATTTCCAAGATGTAAATAGACATAAACTCAAAATAATAAGTATAGGAAGAGGTTGCTGAAAGTCAAAGTGATCCTTAGACCATAGTGATGCTTAGTCATGCAACCGACGTCATCGCGGATTTCAAAAAAAAAAAAAAAAAAAAAAAAAAGATCGGGTGATTATGATCGTCAATATCTTGAGCAAATGCTGCCATTATATCCTCTCGAATACTCCGGGAAGAGCTTCAAGAAGGCTTAGTAGAAGCTTTGCAAACCAAATTCCAATTTATACATCCAATCGTAATCGTTAGCGAATCGTGCCCCTTGTCTGCTACATCATCGATTTTCTGGATTCTTGACTCATCTCCCCCGCTACCTACCTAACTTCATGTATGTATGACACAAAGTTGATAATGTAAGATTGTGTTATTTTACTTATTTTAACGCTCCATTACTTGTTTTAGAACGGCGGCCAACCTGCTTACCTCCCTCTTTCCTCGTCGCTTTGCTGTTCGCGGTTCTCCGCGCGGCCTTCTCAAGCGCACCGCGATCACCACTGCAGCTGCAGCTGCAGCAGCAACAATAACAACTACCACCACCACAATGACGCATAAAGAAATTACCCGCATTCTCTCCGTCCGAAGACTGAACAAGGAGGGTCCCGGAAACAAATCCCTAGCAGAATGGTGGGCGGATGAACAGAGCCGCCAGACCCCCGAAGCGTCTGCGATTTCTGAGGCCGCCAATCTCCTCCAAACAAGTGATATCCCCGTTGCGTTCCCTACCGAGACAGTCTACGGACTCGGTGCAGATGCTACACGCAGTGATGCCGTTCGGGGCATTTACAAGGCCAAACAACGGCCCTCAGATAACCCGCTCATTGTCCATATCGACTCCCTCGAGATGCTCGAACGGCTCCTCAACCCTGTTGGAAGCGAAAGTCCAAGACCCCGCTCTACAAAAACCGCTAGACACTCTATCCCACCCATCTACCACAGCTTGATCTCTCGCTTCTGGCCCGGCCCACTGACAATCCTCCTTCCCAATCCGTCCGGGTCATCGCTGGCCCCGGAGGTGACGTCGAATCTGACGACGTTTGGTGCACGCATGCCGGCCTCACCACTGGCTAGGTTGTTAATCCATGTTGCGGATCGGCCGCTGGCGGCACCGTCGGCGAACGCGTCAACGAAACCTTCTCCCACAGCGGCCGAGCATGTGTTCCATGACCTGGAGGGACGGATTCAGCTGATTCTGGATGGTGGCTCTTGCGGGGTTGGTGTGGAGAGTACAGTTGTGGACGGACTCTCCGACCCGCCTGCGATCCTGAGGCCCGGCGGGGTGGGCATTGAAGAGATTAGGATGTGTGATGGCTGGGAGAATGTACAGATTGGATATCGCGATGGGGCGCTGGACGCGAAGGAGGTACCGCGGGCACCGGGGATGAAATATCGACACTATTCGCCCAAGGCGCGGGTGGTTCTGTTTGAGCCTGGCTCAGACGAGCGGGCAGTTACAAGTCATATCCACCACGATTTACAGGATACGGCTGTGGGGGCGCACATGATTGGGATTGTGCGAACGCGGAGCTGGAAGCGTGGGCTAGACGGGCTCCTGTCTGAGGAGGAGATGCAGAAGACGCTGCAACCGATTCCATGCCTGGTGGATAGTCTGGTTGGATTCCGGGTTCCGACTGGGGAGGGCAAGTCGAAGGAGGTGTTTGATTGCCACTTGGGACCTGATATGGAGTCGATTGCCCGTGGGCTGTTCTCCGCGCTCCGGGCAATGGACGAGATGGAGGTGGATGTGATTTATGTTGAGGGTGTATCAGAGCAACAAGGGGATTTGGCAGCAGCGGTGATGAATCGCCTGAGGAAGGCGGCTGGTACGGAGTTGAGGGTATGATATTTGTTTCTTTCGGCTTTTTCTTTAATCTATACAACATGTAAACTCGAAAGAATTATTATAGCGATTAATGACCCCCTCCTCTACGTTCACATCTACTTGACTTCTTCTTCTACTCCCACCACCACCACCACCACCACCTCCTCTTCTCAAAGGAACCTGTCTATCCCGACTGAAGCACCACTCCATGCCAATTATCAAACAGAATCATATATTTACACTGCCTATCAACCACGGAAACACAGAATTTCACACCGAAAGACTACTACTACCACTACTATTCTTACTTTTAAATTATGCATAATTCGATTACACAGTTAGTATCAGTAGTAGCGATACCAAGCGATAAGTCAAGTAAATACCGTCCGTAGTAGAACTCACAATGTGGATACCTCCCCCTCCTCTTCTAAAGTGAGTGAGCGAGTGGATCTCCGATCCCCGTCGGTCATCGCCGGCGATGATAATACGTAATTAGGTACTGATCGAACCAGGATAGGGCCAGGCACGGCACCCATGAATCAAAAGCAAGTATACTTAAGTGGTAGTATCAGTATATAGAATAATAAAATAAAGAAAACGGATCATTTCTCCCCCCCCCCCACCAACCACCCTGTGAGTCATAGATTTCTCATGTCTGTGCAGCTTTGTTTTGTAGTAATCGGTGCTCCGGAGTTATGGGCAGTTCTATAGAATACTAAGGTACTGTACATAGGTAGGTCCCGATGGTAGGTGCTGTCGGATTCAACCCGAAGAGGTACATACCTGGTGGAGAAAGATATTGTCTGTATAGTCGTAGTTTTTTAGTGGTTAAGTTATTCCATGTACGCCCCCTTCTGGAATAACCTCCGGCTTCTTTTTCTTTTTCTTTTTTTTTTCCCCTTCTTTATATCTTGGGTGAGCCTTTTCTGGTAGGGAATTAGAATAGGCTTTTTTAGTAACGTGACTCCACTTGATCCATCTTTCCTTGCTTTCTCCCCTTTTCTTTTTTTTTTTTTTTTATTCTGTAGCTAAGACTTAACAAGATCTGATTGGGTTGATGGTGGGATATGTAACCATTAGTACAAAGTATTATTATTATTATTATTACGATTATAATGATTAGTACGGAGAGGGACCTGAACTAGTATTGGGTCTGGGACGGCGGTTGGGGATGTATAAGTATCTAGGTTAGGTAGGTGATTTTACTCTCGTGACCTTTCTATGTTTCTTTTTTCTTTTCTGTCTTTCTAACATTGTTTTATTGTTTCTTATACCCTGTTGAGCCTTAATTTGTCTTTGCCTATTCAATTCCATTTACCTGTGTTGCTGCAAAAAGAAAGAAAGAAAGAAAGTAAGACAACATGTGTCAATCGGAATGGCATAGCTTTCTTCATGGGCTTCCTAAATGCGAACATCATGTCCACTTGGAAGGCTGCTTGACCCCCGAGTTGATCTTTCAGCTAGCGGAGAGAAACGAGGTCAAGCTCCCCAGTGACCCAGCCTACGAGTCCATCGCAACCCTGAAAAGCCGCTACGGCAACTTCTCCTCCCTGGACGACTTCCTCAGTTTCTACTTCATTGGCATGACAGTTCTACAGCATGAGTCCGACTTCGAGGACCTAGCCTGGGCCTATTTCCAGAAGGCCCACGAAGACGGCGTCCACCACGCAGAAGTCTTTTTCGACCCCCAGGTTCATCAGGACCGGGGTGTTCCCTACCACACCATTGTTTCTGGTTTTACAGCGGGCTGCCGGAGGGCCGAGAAAGAGCTCGGTCTCACCACCCGTCTCATCCTGTGCTTCCTCCGACATCTACCCGTGGAGTCGGCCGCCAAAACCTACCAAGATGCACTCGCCCACGGACACTTTGAATCCGAGACCGTGCACGGCCTGGGTTGGTCCTCCACCGAGGTTGGCCCGCCCAAGGACATGTTCCGTGAGCTATACGCATCCGCTGCTGCCAAGGGGATCCGATTGACTGCACATGCCGGTGAAGAGGGAGATTCATCATACATCAGCACGGCACTTGAGTTAGGCGCGACACGAATCGACCACGGAATTCGATTGGTCGAGGACCCTGTGTTGATGGAGCGCATCGCCCGCGAGGGTGTCTTGTTGACGGTCTGTCCAATCTCTAATGTACAGTTGCGTTGCGTGGATTCGATCGCACGTGTGCCTATCCGGGCTTTCTTGGATGCTGGCGTCAAGTTTTCGATCAACAGCGATGATCCCGCTTACTTTGGTGGCTACATTCTGGATAATTACTGCGCCGTGCAGGAGGCGTTTCATCTGACGGTTGGGGAGTGGAGGACGATCGCAGAGAATAGTGTTCGGGAGAGCTGGATTCCAGAAGAGAGAAAGGCAGAGTTACTTGAGCGGATTGATCTTCACATTAAGCGCTATGCAACACTAGCATAAAAGGATGCATATGAAGGTTATTTGGGGGGGGGGGGGCATGTGCGGAAACTGGTTGTATAACGTGGTGTTTTCTCATCTAGATAATTAGTGACATACCCAAGAGCCCTGGAGGTCATGTATGAAATAACAGGGAAAGAGGCATGAGATTAAAATAGATAAAGCCATGAATGAAATGATTGTAATGCAAGAATACTATATCTGAAGTCGTTGTCGAAATTACTATCCAGAGGTGGTTGTTTCTTGAAGACTAAAAAAGGGTGGATTGAAAGCGGGAGTAATCTGTCGCCGCTGATTGGTCCGTCGCAGCTCCCGCAAAACGTCTCTTCAACCTCACAGTCGCTCCAACTTCACTTCCAACAACAGCATCTCAATCTTCTTCCAATCCCAACTCCATCCCCTCAATTCCCTCTCCTTCTGCCAGAGATGGCTTCCAAATTCTTTCCCGCCCTTCCGCGGGCCGGTCGCCAGTTGACCCACCACATCCCCAAGCCCCAATTCAGACCTTTCTCGGCTGGTCCGCAACGTTTTAGCGACACTCTTGCCGTGGTATGTTTAGGAAAGAGAATGTGTGGAGAAAGCCTCTTTTAGCTGGAGATACTGTTACGGATAGCCCGGATCTCATTCGGGGAGTTCTTTGCAGTCGCAGCTAAATGATAATGAGGAGGGGAGATTACTATTCTAGGTGCTGACCACCCGAGTTTTCCAGCACCGCAACAAGCCGCACAACAACCCGTCCATCCCCTTCAAGTTCACCGAGCAGAACAACAAGCTCATCGAAGAGATCCTTGCCCGCTACCCCCCTCAGTATAAGAAGGCTGCTGTGATGCCCTTGTTGGATTTGGGACAGCGTCAACATGGCTTCACCAGTATCAGCGTTATGAACGAGGTCGCCCGCATCCTTGAGATGCCCCCAATGCGTGTCTACGAAGTCGCAACCTTTTATACCATGTACAACCGTGAGCCTGTTGGCAAATACTTTGTTCAGCTCTGCACAACAGTACGATTCCCCCCTTCCACCTTCTACCGGACTGCTACCCTTCATAAATATCACATTGTTATACTAACTCATTCCCCTCTCTCCTTCTTTCCACGCAACACAGACACCCTGCCAGCTCGGTGGCTGCGGAAGCGACAAGATTGTCCAAGCTATCACAGAACATTTGGGTATCACTCCCGGCCACACAACCGAGGACGGCCTTTTCACATTCATCGAGGTCGAATGTCTCGGTGCCTGCGTCAACGCCCCCATGGTCCAGATCAACGATGACTACTACGAGGATCTGACCCCCGAATCCATCAAGACCCTTCTTACTGCTCTGAAGGAATCAGCCACCGCTACTGGTGCTAAGGTCCCTGCTCCCGGACCATTGAGTGGAAGAGAGAGCTGTGAGAACAGCGCTGGTCTCACCAATCTGGTCGATCCGGTTTGGAATCCCGAGACTATGATGAGGAAAGATGGTGCTCTGGATGCGCAACCCCAAGCGGCCCAATAAATTCTCTTACTATCCAATCAATGTCATAATATCTGAACAAATATCAGGGAAAAAAACAAAATTCCTTTTTCTGTTATTTCTTTCCCCCTTACCTCCCTTTTTACGTTTGTTACCAATCTTTGCCCCGGTGTCATATCAAGTGCTTGTGTTTTTCTTACCTTTTTCCTTTTTTTTTTTTTTAATTGGCTGGTAGAATAGGTCAAGACCACCAGGCGTCAATTATGTATGTATAGTACGTTCCATTGGGGTCTGAATAGATTCTCTCTGACGGAGAATTAGAAAGGTCAGAAATGTTAGTATTTTTGAGCCATAGATGTTTGATCCCTTTCTTTTCTTTGTTTTGCGTTTTCCCGGTATTGCTGTAAAATCCACCAACTGGTTTGAATCCCAAACTACTACCAAGTCGGATATCCACCTATAGCTATTAACATTTTCATTTTAAAGGACTACAAAAACAATTGAGATTGATTATTGTTCGTATTTATTCATTATGAAGAAAAAAAAAAATACCCACACATTTTTACATTTTTGAAATGCCTCCCTCCCCAACCACTAAAACAACAAGAAGAAAAAATCCCTTAAAACTAAGGAGACACCAACAATAGACAGACCAGACTACCCAAAATCCTCTACACCCCCCCAATACATACCTATACGTACTATTTATTTTATTATGTTCAATCTGCATCTATCTCCCACTCGGCTTCAAAACGCATCATCAACTACCAACGACGGCCCCTGACAACCGAGAGCGTCTTCCTCATCATGCTCTTCCCATCCGTTCTTTCCTTCCTGATACGGTTGTTTTCGGCGATTATAATGATGATGATGATGATGATGATGGTGATCATCTCGAGAGACTAGGAGGGCTTCCCCGCCTCGCTCAACTAGGAGACGCTTGTCATGCCGATCCTGAAAGATATTTATATCGACGGTTCGTTTCGCGAGGAGGTGATATACATGCACGTGTCGGGTTTGTCCGTATCGTCGGGAACGACCGATTGCTTGCGTCATTGTGGAATCGTAGTCGTATTGAGTTTGGGTGTGTAGTGGGGAGAGGAAGATGACGTGGTTTGCGGATTGGAGGTTTCTATTTATTAATTTCATTCATTCATTAGTTGTTTGTTTAGGGGAGCATGGAAAGAAATGTATAGAGAGAGAGAGGGACGGAGTTGGGGGAGGGGACGTACAATCCAGCTGCCATTTCACTGCCCAAATTCAAAATCAATACTTTATCGTCTCCGAAGTTGTTGTTTCTTTGGAATTGTTCGATCTTTTGCCTGGATTTCCGGTCCGTAGCTTGGATACTGGTATGTTTGATCGCGGCTAGAGTTAGGGCTTTGGAGGCGACGTCGATAAGTTCGGGGAACTGGATGAACAGTAGGACTCGCTCATCACGGGGAGTAGCTTGGACGATGTCGATGAGTTTGTCGAGTTTGGTACCGCCGTACTGAGAGCTGGTGTCCTCTTCATCGGAGCCGAGGGTTGAGGCATTGATGATGTTGAAGCGTTTGCCGGAACCTCGACAGCCTTCGACGATGCATTCCTCTCTTTGTCTAGTGGGGATGGTACAGGTTTGACAGAGGGCATGGCCGCAGGACCCTAGAACGTTGATTTCGCTGAGGAGATCCGGCTGGCTTTGGCAATGGTGACATTGAGGGAGATCGGTATTGTTCGTGGTTTGCTGGAGGTCACGGACGGTTTTTAAGAACCGGAGGGAGCGTTCGCGCAGAACCCATTCCACGACGAGGTTGCGGATGGCAGTGGTCACTTCCCGGAGGATGGGCTCGAACTCTCTTACCCGGACTGGTTTGGTTGGAAGAAGGGGGCGCGAGCTGGCGGGTTTCACCCCCTTGGGTTTTTTCCTTGAGGGGGTGGCCGTTGCTCTTTTGGTTCTTTTTGTGGATTGCGTATTGGAGTTGTTATCAATGCTGCCTCCTTCTTCTTCCTCCTGCGGGTTAGCATCGTTTAACTCGAGTACGGAGTCCGATTCAGATTGTTCGAGGATACCTTCCTTGGCCATTGTGGGATCGACAAAGAAAGGTTTCCAGTCGTCAGTCTTGGACGTAAGAATGGCAGTTTTGAGGAGAGGATACACTCTGCTGGTCACTGTTGTATCTCCAAAGTCGTGCCGGATGACGCTCTCGATAAATTTGTGGAAATTCTCATATTTCACATCACATGCACAGTATACCCACGCAGCCAGCTTGAGCCTTTCATGAAGATCAGCCTTCAAGTTCTCCAGCTGTTCCTCCCGGACCTGGATTAGAGACGCGCAGGTAGCAGCTTCGGGTTTCCCATTGCTGTCCCAGCGCCCAGCTAGGGCAAGTGATGTGCACCGTTTGAGTAGAGCCTCCTCAGCCGTCGAGCTACTGCTTATGATCTCGTCTAGTCTCTCTGTCTGGTCACTGCTAAATCGGCTACGACCGCTTCGACGGAGCTGGCGGTTATACGTCATTAGTTGTTTGTATAACTCAAGGTAGACTGCTTTCTCGGCGGGTGACTGGTTAAGGAGGATAATATGTTCGGTGAAAGGTATCTCATCAATCTCTGCGACGTTTCTGCGTGCAAATCGGTCTAGAAACCTTTGCGCAATATCATGCCGGCGCTTATGCCACGCGTCACTGCGTGGGGCACGGAAGGATTGAAAGACTTCTGCTTCAGAGCGTTGTTTAGAAATCATTCGGAGTCTTTTGTTCTGTGATTGCGAATCTTCTTCATCGACACCAAGATGAACGCCGAGGAATGGGGCAATTGTCTTCACGTCTGCAAAGTCATTTAGTGGGGGCGTTCCAGAGAGAACCCATTTTGAGCGGGCTTGGAGGGCGAATAGAGGCTCTAGTCTATCTGGATTTGCATAGGTGAATTCGTCGATCACGATTCGGTTGAATGTGAATGCGTGGAAAAGTGGCATTTTTACTGCCTCCCAGTCTCCAAGTGGGAGGTCTTTATAGATGTTGAACTCTTTGCGGTCATCCCAGATGCTTGCTCTTTTGTGATTCTTGTTGCGCTTTCTTTTTATAGGTGAAGAACTTTTCATTCCTAAAGAATCGGATTTCATTGATTTTGTTTCTGCAGAAGAGTCACCATACTCAGTATCTTCGTCAGTTGAATCGGTTGCTGATAAGCCGCCTAAGGCCTCATCTTGTGATTTCGTAGGCACCAGTCTGAGCAGCTGGCTGACTTTGTGCCAGAGAACCGCTGGATCCTCTTCGTGGCATGCATCAGACTCCTCTTCTTCGCTTGATATCTCGGCATATGAAACGCCACTTTTTGATCCCACGTCCGCCTGTCTGTTTGCCTGTTCGTACTGCTTCCCTCGCAGCCGCTTTGATGGTACATAAGTGTAGTGTTCCTGGAGATTCTTGACCCTCTGCCGTTTCTCTCGTAGCGAGTCAAGACAAGCACTGGGACCTCGTTGTGTGAGAATCCGGACCTGCTCCTTCAAGGAGGTGAGTGCAGCAAGAAACCAATCATCAAAATGCCGACCTGCCTTGGTGGGCACCTTCGGCGCACCTGTAAACCTCTGCATCTTTTGGTAGTACCCAGGTGTATTGAATACCGACCAGGAGACTAAAATGATATCACAGTCTTGAATCTCACGAATTGTTTTCTTCGAAAGCGCTGCCGCCGAATGAAACACGAGCACCTTGTACTTTGTACCAAGGAACTTGTCGATTTCTGACTGCCATTGCTGAACCATTATATGTGGCACAACGATCAGGGTTGCCTTCGCCGGGATAGATCCGCTAGGTGCAGGAGCCAGGCAGGCCGTTCGCTCATACTGTGCGTCAATCAGTCCCAGGACAATAGCAGTTTTACCGTATCCAACATCATCTGCTAGAATACCTCCCCGAATGGTCTTCTTCGCTGTCACTCTACCTTCAGCACGCCACATGAGCGAGGGGAGTAGCGCCTCCTCTGTTTCTTCCTCAATGAACGGTTCGATATCATGATCTTCCTGCCGTATCATCCAAGACAGCGATCGCAGCTGCTCTGGCCGCAAGTTTAAGAGAAACCCCCGCGGCTGAGAAGCCTGAGAGTCCTTCCGGTTACTGATGAGTTTAAACTTGGGAAACAGTAGGTCTCTTGTATCGCAAGAATTGGGCACAAGGCGCCATTTGAAGGAAACCGCATCAATGCAATTCGACCTTGCCAATCTTTCATATGCCTGGTGTAGGAGTGTTTGTAAATTGAGTGTAATACGGAGGTTTCCAACATGTTGGTCATCAATCCGGCGAAATATCAAGAATGGAGGTGGTCTGGATTTGATCTGGCGTTCGAAAAGGGCTGCATCATGTGGATCTTCGTATGCCTTAATCCATCCTCGCTTGTTACGACCCCATAATATCCGTGGTTTTTGTGGCACACAGATGTTACATGCTGCATCAGCCCCCATTGGCAATTGATTGACATTGACTTTTCTCCAATCTTGAAATGCAGAGAAACCAGAAGCCTTTTGAAGTAACCAAGAAAACTCTCGGATCAGGTTCGGATAGTCCAAGGGATTCGTGACATCCCACTTGTTGCTCGCCCAAGCTGAACCCAAAGCTTGCTCTGGAACCGAAAACGATAGTAGGGTACCGTTGGTATTGTGGCAGTCTAGATTGTTGATTGAGAAAACTGTCTCCGTGTCCAAAATATAGCATCTGATAGGGGAATCTGACGTGTATGGGCTCAGAACAGCTTTCGGAGCTCGAACCCACTTGCGATAATAAACCGCCACTGGCTCTGGAGTGCTGTTTACATTTGAGGAGCGCCAGTGGTGAGAGACCTCGCCAATCGTCACTCGTGCAGCATACCCAGAATTCCGTCTATGTTCCAACGAAAAGACAAAAGAGTCATGTTTCGGTTCTCCCAATTTGGTCGGATCCAGAAACAGATATACAGCAGCTTTCCCTTCCACGGCTGATCTCTTATGCAAACAAGCATTAGCTGTTCCACATTCTGGCAGAAGGTCGTAAGTACCCCGGATATCAACTTCGAGGCCCTTCACCTCCTCATCGCTCCCGTCGACTTTGATTTGAGACCAGACTTGCGACTCGGCATATTCTGGAATTTCCAGACCGCACTTTGCTTCATATGATTGGATTTGTGCACCAGTACCAGAAAATTCCAATATTATACTAGAACAGAGAGGTGCACATACTTCCCATTCACCATCCAAAATGGCGCCAGATGCAGGCACCATACGTGCAATCGGTTTCGAAAGAATCTCTCGCTGAAGACATAGAGTAGGCTCTGTATCCGATGGCTTTGCAAAGAGGAGCCAAGTGAGCTGACAGTCTGAACCAATTATCAATTTCAAAATAGAATATCTTCCTTCATAGATCACTGTCCAAACTTCGCTTCGTTTGATGTCTGAAAAACGGAGTTCGTCGCCAAAGGCCTGTAAAGTAGCCGCCAAAAAGTCTCTCCAGATACTGGGCGGACAAGTGGCAGCAATCTGCGGATCCTGTCTTAAATCATCATAACTTTCCTCAGATATACCAGCCAACACCAAACGGGGTGGCAGCATGGCCTTGATTTCACCAATATAATTCAATGGTGCACTGCGAGTCAAATCAGTACAACGCTCATAAGCATGTGGAGGGTTACCAGCACAATCTGAACAGGCTGTATGACCACACAATGTGCAGCGTAGAATAAGTTCCCTGGTTGAGGTTTGTCTTTCGCACATGCAATATCTCGCACTACTTGTGGCCCTTTTCAGAAATGCCGGGAGATCGATTGTAGAAAGGGAGGTCAGATCCATGGTACTTGGTACGAGAGGACCATCCTCACGAGGAGCAATATTTTTCTTTATAGATGGTTTGGTCCTAGGAATAGAGATTGTATCCCCCTTTTCCAGAACTCTATGGCCTACAATCAAAGCCGAAAGAATAGCTGCCCCGACAACTGTTGAGCTCATGGCGTTTCCAGCGAGATCTTGCAGTTCACGCTGTGATTCCTGTGTCAGCAACAGCCGATCCAAAGGCAATCCTTGTAACGCAAGAGACTCGAGACCACAGAGAGGGCCTCCCCGGGAAGTAATGTAAGGAATTCCACAGGGTGTAATGCAACCCACAATTCCATATGCCC
Organism: Aspergillus haitiensis; assembly: GCA_027569155.1. Classification (NCBI taxonomy): domain Eukaryota; kingdom Fungi; phylum Ascomycota; class Eurotiomycetes; order Eurotiales; family Aspergillaceae; genus Aspergillus; species Aspergillus haitiensis. Next base: position 94,224 of record JAPDEO010000058.1, on the reverse strand, counting down.
GGGAATCGATTTCTCGTTCGACCCCTTGAGAAAGTTCGATGCACCGCCTAAATTTGTTTTCGTGAGCCATCTCTCTTTTCCAAAGCAAAAATAAAGAATAAAATAATAATAAAATAGAATAAAATAAAAAAAAAAAAAGGGGGAAATAAATAAATAAAAAATAAAAAGGAAAGTGAAGGATCAAGTACTCTTTGTAGTTCATATCATACCCCTCCACCAACTTCCGTAAAAAGTTCACATCGATCGTATCCCACACCCTCTCAGGCAACGATTTCACCCAAGTATGCCACACAAAATCCGGCATTTGACAGGTTCCATCGTCCTGGGACTTACTAACGGGCCGTTTATGCCCAAGTCCCTGATTCAGTCTATAGCTTTGGTGCCGAACCTGATACCTCGCCCAGTTCACCGTAGCACGAGCAGTGGAGCTTGCGATTCGAATAGCCATATCCTTTTCAATCTGCTCGAGACGCCTATCGTCCGCATCAATCAAGAACATGCCAGCCGGGGAACTCGCAGGCCGCTTAAAATCCGCAAGGACATCGGTCCATCTTAACATGTCATCCTCGGTCACGCCGTCCTGATGACGAAGACGAAGAAGAAGTCGCCGGTCAACACAGAACATATAGCCTCGTTCACGCGTCTGTGGCAGATAATAAGCCTTCGTGTCGACATCCATGTGGACGGCCAAATAGTCAATCTCCCCCCAGTGTCGGGCGATTTTGTCCCACGGTGCCATCTTCACATTCTCAAGAATGACCATGCGTGGCCGGTATGTCTTTGCATAACGGATGATGCCCCAGAATGTGCCACCAGATTCACCTTTTTCGTCGAGAGTTTTGCGTTTGTTGTTTAGTCCAGAGAAGTCCACGCAAGAGAACCCGGCAATGAGGATATCAGGGTTCTTAGGGATTTTTTCGAGGGAGCCGTAGGCCGTTTGACTAATTCATATCAGAATTACTATATTGATTGATATTGGGGAGTTGAAGGTTATAGGAAGAAAGAAAAGCAGGGCGGAGAGAGAAAGGGAAGGGGGAAAATATTGAAACATACGCCACTCGATCCTTGAGCTCAGCTACATCCCGGAATATAAACCTAGGATGAAAGTTTCTCTCAATATAAGCTTGTTTGAATGGCACAATTTCTGCACTAAATAGATGTCGAAAGTTGAATTGCTTGTTGAAATGTTTCTGCAAATCTAGACGAGGGGGAGAAAAATAAAAATCCCAAGATCAGTCACGTCGTTATATAAGTTCAAGACTCTCACAACGGGGCAAGAAAGAATCGACTCACTGTCTTGAACCATCTCAAGTGCTAACAATGGACTTTCCGTCCCAGAACAAACGGTCACTACGCGTAAGGGCCGTGATCCAAGATGTGACAGGAATTTGTCAAAGCCCAATTCCATTGCTCTGGTTGTCAGGGATTTGTAAATATCATCCAGCTTGTGGAGGGGCGGCAGACCAAGAGCGAGTTGGGTTCGAGCCGTCTTTGGACCCGAGTAAGGCTTGGATCGAATAACTTCTGGTATATCAGGATTAAGTCTGTGTTCTAAAGGATCTGCTGGCCCAGATTGGACATCAGCAGGTGATGATGGTCCATTTTGGGGCCTGGAGTTGGCTGTTGATTTGCTTCGTTTTGACGCACGCGTGCAGGGGGAGCGAGGGCTTAGAGGCTTCTTTCTCTTCAAGGACATTGCTCTTCAAGGTGAATGAAATGGATAGGGCTTCAAATGCTTAAGTAACCTAGTTAAAAGATAGGGGTTATAAGTTATTAAAGCATAAAGAGAGATATAAGATAGGGCACAGAGAGATCACGTGGGAATCAGAGAAGAAAAGCAAAAGAGTATAAAGAAGAGAGGTAAGAAGGAAGAGAAAGAAGATAGTGTTTTTTTATAAGACAAAAAAAAATTGAACTAGCTGGGGTTAGGAAAGTGAGTGAATACTCATCTGTTGTGAAGCAGCTTTTATTATGCTCACTGATAATCTTTCAATCTCAATATAACTTGCTCACTGGGAAAGCTTGATACACCAACCACAACCAATGGCAATATTTTTTCAATAATTGTTTTTTTTTTTTCTCAATGAAGGTGGACTTTCAAGGATAAAATAGGAGAAATAACATCAATGACTTTTTTTTTTATACTCTGATGGTTAGTCTACATCAATTGCCTAGGCCAAGGCGCAAATTTGTTTCGCTATGTGCCTTGACATCCTTGAGATGAATATAACCGAGTATAAGAGTGAGCATAACAAAAGCATATACACCAAAAAAGTTCCTCAGCTCTAAAGATCAACGCATTGAAGTCCCATTAAATTTTTCAGGTATTCGATGTTCCTCCTATAAGCCAGCGAGAATCGTTCAACAATTACCTACAGAATTCGTATTACAAAGCACTAAAATTTACAGGACTACGAAGTACTGAAGGTCTTAAACAAAAAGATCTTGAAATATTCCCTGTCCAAAGCCTTCACTATTCAGTCTTTAACCTAGATGACTTTAGGGGGCAAAAATAGAAAGGCTAAGGGAAAAAAAAAACGGTAATACCTACTTCACCGAATCATCTTCTTATGCAGACAATATCAAAAGCTATTGGATAAATATTATATTCGTAAGTAGTAAAAAATGCAATTAAGAGGGAATCAAAAAATAAAATAAAAAAAAACTAAAAGAATGCAACTCCATATCTCGTAACAAAAAGGGAAATCATCGATTAGAAATTCAATCTAGTCCAGTCCCAGAGCTGACTGAGCATACAGATTGTCCAAGTTTGACTGTCATATTCAGCTCGTCAGCAGATGATACCAAAGACCTCATCAGAGGATCCAAAAGTCGACCATCTCGAATTGCCTCGTAAATGATCGAGATCCATGATCCAATTGTTTTCTTTGCGCGACCATTTAGTAATTCTCCATCAATGGTAGGGTGTTCGACGAAGCCTTGGTGGAATGGCACGCCCAGTTCCTGCCGTACTGTATCATAAAGAATTCTGGTACTTTTCCCGAGCAGCTCAGCAGTGTGTTGATTTAGGAAAAAGGTATCAGCAGTTTCCTGGTAGACTTTGCCCAAAGCAACACGAGTACGAGAATTCCATGTATCTATGTCCTCAAAACTTGACCCCTTTTGCGATTTAAGAGTTTCAAAGAGTACGGGAAGCGCTCTCTCAACCACCGTGCGGATCCTTTCGTCAGCACTGAGGCGATTTGTTGCTGCCCAAGCTTGCGACACACAGTTCCCCAGCGATTGGACCAAGGCCGTGAGCTCTGACTCTGATAAATAGGCGGAAAATATGTCATGTGTGGTAGCTTGAATCTGGGACTTCGCCCGGTCCAAAAAAGCTAAATGAAGCGCTCGTAAATCCAAGGCCTGACAAGCAATGTATAAATCACACGCACACATGAGAGATAATAACTCAACTGCCTGCATGCTGTACCTTGTGGATACCAGAGCCATTGAATTGATTGCTTGGTTGCGCATCTCCGCAGACTGAACATGGGAGCTCACCGGGTTTGCTAGGAAGCCCAATTCTGCCATATAAGATGCCATGCTGATGTCAACTCCTTTCATAGTGAATGAAAGGCTTGGATCATCCGCAACAAGATTGGTAGGCAAGCCGTTGTTTAGGCTTGGATCGACCATCTCAGTAGCTTGAGCGAAAATGAGCCGGCCAAACATCTGAAGACATGATCTCGTCTTTTCCATGGCCGAGGTGATGGAAACCGCCTGGAAGTTCCCACCGGAGTACACGCTATTAGATTTTACATCAACCATAGGGTTGTCACAAGTTGAGTTGAGCTCTACTGTGACCTGCCGATGAGCAAGCAAAAGATCTTCCAGCTGCGGCCCCAACCACTGTGGTACACACCGTGTTGCATAGCGGTCTTGAATCAACCCTGGGCGATCCCGCGCTCTTTGGATGTGGAGACCCTGTGCCAATTGTGATCCTTCAAGAAAAGAGAGCAGGTTATTAGCACATTCGATTTGTCCATCGTGTGGTCTAACGGCAGAGATAAACGGATGAAAACTTTCCGCGTTGCCCATGAGTGCTTCAACAGCCATGGCGGATAGTGCCTGCACCAGGACGGACAGCTGGTGGGTTTCATACAGGACCAAACTGGCTACTGCAGCAGAAGTGGAGGTCCCGTTTACCAGGCCTAATCCTTCCTTCGGGCCGAGCTTCAAAGAGTCCATGCCCACGAACTGAAGACCATCAATTGATTTCATGATTCGAGTCTGGCCGCCATCCTGAACTTGAACATACACATCCGGGTTTCCTTCAATGGCTCCTGCGATGTAGGAAAGAGGTATTAGATCGCCCGAAGCGGAAATTGACCCCCTCAGTGGGACTATCGGTGTAATTTTACGCTCTAGAAGCTGTACCATGGATTCAAGTACTGGGATGGTTACTGCAGAGTGGCCACGAATGTTCGAATTACAGCGAACTAGAATTGTGCCTCTGACCCAAGGGGCGGGCATGGCATGGGAATCAAGGTTCGAGTTTTCATCTCCACTTTTGTCTGCAGAGGGTAAAACACCAGCTTGTAGCAGCTGAAGGAGGCCAGATTGTAGTGCGACCACCTTATCTGTTCTGGAATCTGCACTCCCACCAAACCCGGTATTAACCCCTGTTAAAATTAGTGAACTGAATAAATTCTGCACATGAAGTGACTATCGTATCAATTCCAATATTTACGAACCATAGATACTGTATCCATTTTCAAGGTGCTCGTTTAGGACCCGCACGCTCGCCTCCACTCCCTCCAAGACACGAGAGTCAGTGGTGATCTTTGGAGCGCATTGATGACTGCCAATCGTCAGCTACATCACCCGATGTGGTACTCCGTAGTAGGTTACGAGTTGCTTACTATGCTATAGCCACAACACTGGAGATGTCCAAATTTGAGCCATTGAGTTCGATTTCCCCTTGCTCCAGCAGTAGTTTTAGCCTTTGCCAGGTTTCGAGGGCGGCGTGGAGGTGTGTTCGAAACCCTAAAGCTCTCATATTTCAGAAGGTAACAATATTAGACTCGTATGATCAACCTGGGTTGAGGGGTAGTTCCATGTGCGAGGAGAGAAGGAAGAAACCTAGGTGTGTAGATTTACCATAGCATATATATATCATTCTTTAGGAAAAGAGGATTATGGTACCCACCCCCCTTAGGCAGACTTTCAAGAGACGGATCACCGGCACGACATCGCGTTGCTCATCTATCTCGAAAAAGAAAGGATCATGGAAAAAGAAAAGAAAAGAAGAGAAAAAGAAAAAGAAAAGGAGGATAATAAGCAAGATACATTGGTCAAAGCCAGTTCCTGCGAGACGATCTCCCGCCTCACAGTGAAAAAAGCAAGCAGGGATCTGCCCGTGGTCGTCTGCAGAACACTGTAAACAGCAATCCCCCCTTGCTACCTGGATGAAAAATTCTCAATGCATTAGCATGATTGCTGTAGAAATTCCCTCTAGCACTTCTTCTGCTTGATGCATTGCATTGCCTTGAGTCGGTTGTTTCCGAGATGGTGAGTGAGCAGGCGAGGAAGACCAGGGATGGAAGATGATCCCTGCTGATAGATTCAAGATAAAGTTAACTAGCTCACAGTCCTTACAGCCACTGCACCATTCCATATTGATAGACACGAGGTTTAACTAAAAGGAAAATTATGAACTTGATGAACGTGAGAATCCCATTGTGAATGGATAAAGTGGGGTAAGGAAAAAGTGTATGAAGGAGAAAGGAGGATGCATTAACCCAGAGTGACCAGATCCACCCACACCAAGACAGCACAACAAAAGATAAGAAGGGGGTGGGGAAAATAAAATAACTAGAACTAGATTGATAGACAGTGACAGGAACTAATTATTAGTGATTGATAGTGGGGAAAGCTGAGTGATCTTCAAACAATGTAAGAAACTCCTAACTAGCAGAAGTACCCAAACATGCTGAATATGGGTAGTTATATTCTCACTCTAGGTTTAGTCGAGTATGATTTGAAGCATCACTTCCCGTCCGGGATTTGATTGTTAGCTAGCGATATTTCAGCCCAAACTTGTACGTACTTTTGTTTCGGAGTTCGGAGTAGTTCGTTTAGTTTTACCAGAGCGACCGTCTCTAAGTACTCGCTAACTAATGCAAGCTGAAATCTCATTCTTTAGATCTCGTGGATCAGCCTATTATAGGCGCTGAGGGTTGACGGACTATTTCGGAACGCGAGCTCAAATCGAACCAAGGAACTAGTGTGAGCAAGTTTGCAGGTTTCCTAAGAGCCCGACCTTGATATTAATCATATAGTGCTATCAGTTCTAGAACACATCCTCGTGAAAGTTACCCGGGTTGAACATGAGGATAATCAATTTGCCCTTTTTTTTTTTTGGTTCTTTCGTCATTTTGCACCTACCGGTGAGAAATTGGTATTCAAAGGAAGGGAACAGAAGAAAGAAATACCAAATATAGGATATTTGCTAATATCTAAGTATACAACCGGGCCGAATCATTAGAGACCCTTAGTGAACCTTTTGCGCCATAATCCGAGATTGCCAATACACTTTAGAAAAAAGAGAGGTAGGGTGGTGAAGGAAACCAAGACAATGTAGGAGAAAATAGAAACAAAATTATGGGAATAATCCCGCCTTATGGTATCAAAACGGATATCAAGTTTTTTTTTTTTTCTTTTGTTTTTTTGCTTTTTTTAACGCATCCCTCCCTGCATCAATCGCTGGCGTATAAGCATGATCTGGCTCCGCTCCATCGGGGGGAGAGCATCAATTGCTGACTGTGGCATATTGAGAACTTGCTGGAATAGCTCATCCTGCCCAGGGATCTGCTGTTGCTGGGTTGGCAGGGGCGCTGGTTGTGGGGCAAACGGGCTATTGACGACTGGAGGCGTTGATACCTGCGCGGGGACACCGGGAAACGGTTGAAACGCTTGTGCTGCAGGAGGAGCAGAGGGAGCTGCTGCTGCGCTGGGCTGCGCCGCTTGTTCTACTACCGATCCTAAAGTGTTGTAATCGACAAGATTCATAAGAAGCAATGCTTGGAAGATTGCATATGCAAGCTGGGGAGCTTGACGGAGGAGTTCTGTAGCACGTGCTGGGTCTGCCATCACGAGCGACTTCATTTGAGACAGCACATCAAGGAGTTGGTTGGGAGGAAGTGAGGAGAGGGTCTGTGAGATGGCATTGGGACAATCCAGATGAGGGGGAAGTTCGACACCGGGAGGAAGGGGCGGTAAAGGGGCGGATTGTTGCTGAACACCTGCCTGCGCATCCTGGCCAGGTAGTTGGGATGACTGCGAGTAATCCAGAGGTACTGAGTCCTTCTCATTGTTATGCGGCCAGTCCACACGAATCTTCCGACCCATAATCTCATAATCATTCAAATTGCGAACCGCGGAGGCCGCCGCGTCAGCGTCAGCAAAATCGGCAAACCCGTAACCTTTAGGTTTACCAGTCTCTGGGTTCATCATGAGCCGAAATTTTGTTACTGTGCCGGCAGTGCTCAGGATATCTTTGACCTGTTCCTCGGTAAGATCTAAGTAGAAGTTGTTAATACCCACAAGTAGAACCACCCATTGAGCGCCGTCATCCAGGGTACATACTGTACGGGATATTCCCGAGGAAAACACTTTTGCCTGCTCTTTCTGGGCCCATGATTGCAATGTAATCGAGCCGAATTAGAATTCTTTAGCAAAACGAAGACGGGAGGATGTGTGATGCAAAACGATAGACGGATATCACGTTGGGCGGGAAAGAACGTGTGACGGGGATAAAAAGTGAGAGACTCGGGAGTCGGAGATCTTGTATCTTATGTTGTAGAAGGTCGCAGATGCTAGTCAATTGTTGCCCCTTCCAAAACCCCAGCGCATTCGATTTTTAACCCAGATGAGGACGTGATGAAAGAGTGGGCAGTTTAGCTTGCCAGCTTCCCTCCAAGGCGGTGTCTAAATCTGGAGATTTGCCGGAAGGTTGACGAACCTCACGAGCAGCCTTCAATCTCGGTCTTCCAACACCCCAACATCTATTTTAATCCACTGCAATCATGGCTCGGAATCCAAGGGATCAGTGGGAGAGACTTCAGGTCATTCTCCAGAATCGAGGAGCTCGTTTTGGCGGCTTCCCTTCTGGTGGAGGTGGTCGTGGTGGTCTTGGGGCGTCGGGTGCTCTGCTGTTACTTGGTCTTGGAGGATGGGCCCTGTCTAACTCCCTCTTCAACGGTAAGAAGCGACTTACATCTCCTTCTTATATTCTGGATGAGCTTACTGACTGGGTGATCTGCAGTTGATGGAGGTCATCGTGCTATCAAGTACTCGAGGATAGGTGGTGTTAAGAAAGAGATCTACAATGAAGGTAAGTACAACGTCATCTTCTTTCTGAAATTCTCTTCTTTGACAAGCTGATCTAAATACGCTTTGTAAAGGAACACATTTCAGGATTCCATGGGTGGAAACCCCTGTGATCTATGATGTCCGAGCGAAGCCGAGAAACATTGCTTCCCTCACTGGTACCAAGGATCTACAGATGGTGAACATCACCTGTCGTGTCCTCTCCCGACCCCGGGTCGACGCTCTTCCCCAGATTTATCGCACCCTCGGACAAGACTTTGATGAGCGTGTCCTCCCATCTATCGTGAATGAGGTTCTGAAGAGTGTGGTCGCCCAGTTCAACGCCAGCCAGCTGATCACCCAGCGAGAAAATGTTGCAAGGATGGTTCGGGACAGTCTTGCTCGTCGCGCAGCTCGTTTCAACATTGCCCTGGATGATGTGTCGCTGACGGTATTTCCCCCCTCCGAGTGCGTATTTGCAAAAATAGCTGGTCCAACACTAATGTCTTTTCTTCTGGTCTTGTAGCATTTGACCTTCTCCCCTGAATTTACCGCCGCAGTCGAGGCCAAGCAGGTTGCCCAGCAGGAAGCTCAGCGCGCAGCATTCCTAGTCGACAAGGCACGCCAGGAGAAGCAAGCTTTCATCGTCCGTGCTCAAGGTGAGGCCCGGTCGGCAGAACTTATTGGTGATGCGATCAAGAAGAGCAAGAGCTACGTGGAGCTTCGAAAGATCGAGAATGCCAGACATATTGCCCAAATTCTCCAAGAGAACGGTGGAAGGAACAAGCTCTATCTGGACTCCGAAGGTCTGGGGTTGAATGTCAATTCAAACGTGGAGATCCAAAAATAAAAACCAAATACATTGAGAAACTGGCCGCATTCAACCGGTGGCATTCAATGACTGTGGCACTATAATATTTTACGGCGGTCTCACATTAAGATGACCAGCATGTCGCCTTGGAGTGGTCCAGGGTATGGAATATGGGTTTTGTACAAATAGTTTTTTGTTTTCTTGTCAGGATTACCAGAGCAACTAGGCGAAATGTTTCTCTTCTCTTATAACAACTCTTGAAGCAATTCTTTCCAACTAAAACCCCAACCCGGTCTAATACCTAAAACCAGCACACTATGGCATTTGCTTCGTAAGAATTCATATAGATCATGGATGTATTCTCTACTGCGAACGCCCAGAGTCGTAAATAAGCACGGCCGGATTTTCACCAATAATTGTGAAATGCGGGGGACAAAAACGGCGGTGGAAATTTTATATCGCAGGCGGGGAACTTTTTTCTAACATTACATCAACCCTCCAAGTTCTGGCGCAAACATCAGTTGAATCAGGGCACTCACGACATTCGATACATACTCGCTCCAGTTTGAGAATTATTGTTAGGCGTTAGGTGAGTATTAAATCTCTCAATCCAACGTTATGTTGGCCTTTACCCCACCACCCTCTCTTTTTTTTTTTTTTTTTTTTCCTCCAGTTTCCCTTCAATTCAGCGCCTTCCCCCGCCCTGCTCTGTTTGATTTCTTTCACAAACCATTATTCGCAGAAGGAATATATCGTATAATATATAAATTGTGAAGTTGTGAAGAATAAATAATAACCCTTCCCAGCCCTTCTCAGCAGACGCAAACATGGCGGACCCAACAACAGACATCGACGTTGATATTGACGTTCAAGAAATCCTCCTCGCTGCCTCTCAACATGACATCCCTAAACTTCGACGACTTCTCCGCTCGCGCGAAGCGCTCGGAAATCCAGCCAATGTCAAGGATCCCGAAACAGGCTATTCTCCACTTCATGCAGCCATTGCAGCCTGCGAGCCCGATGAAGATGACAAGGCCGGAGAGCCAAATGGAACCAGTGAGCCGGAGAATAAGACCCTTGAGCAAGCCGGTGTAGAGACGGTGAAGTTTCTTCTCCAGGAGGGTGCTATTTGGAATGACCTGGACTTAAATGATGAGACACCTGGGTGTATTGCCAAACGACTCGGGTTGGAAGAACTATACGCCATGGTCGTCGATGCGGGCGTAAGGGCCGAGCTTCTTTTAAACAGACTAGAAGGGTATGAGCCATTGTTTGACGGGGATGAGATGGATGAGGATGATGACGACAATAACGAGGAGCAAGAGGAACAAAATTCTGGTAATGCGCAAACAACAACAACAGAGACAGAGGCAGATGAAACAGCCCCCGAGCTAGTCGAGGTGGCAAACACAACGACAGCGAACCCAGAAACAGGAAATACAGGACCAGACGTCACCAGCTCCCGATATCTCAACTCCAACCTGACATTCCAACAAGACCGACTTCTCGACCGCGATCAAAATGGAGTCATGATGGCCTGGGAATCCGAAATCATGGCCAAATCCGCCAAACAGCTCCTACCCACCCCTGGTCTCCGCGTCCTCAACATTGGTCACGGGATGGGTATTGTGGATGGATACCTTCAAGACCAATCCCCAGCAGCGCATCACATCATCGAAGCTCATCCGGACGTTGTGGCTGAGATGAAGCGCAAGGGCTGGCATGAGAAGCCCGGTGTGACGGTCCACGAGGGCAGGTGGCAAGATATCCTCCCTACCCTAGTAGGTGAAGGGGTAATGTTTGATGCTATCTACTACGACACATTCGCCGAGTCATATGCGGATTTCCGTGAATTCTTCACGGAGCAGGTGATCGGGCTCCTGGAGCAAGATGGGAAATGGGGCTTCTTCAACGGCATGGGGGCTGACCGACAAATCAGCTATGATGTGTACCAGAAGGTCGTGGAAATGGATCTGTTTGAGGCCGGATTTGACGTCGAGTGGGAGGATATTGAGGTACCCAAGCTGGAAGGGGAGTGGAACGGAGTGCGCAGGCCGTACTGGATGATAGAAAATTATCGACTGCCCTTGTGCAAATTCATGGATTGATTGGTTACTAGTTAGTTGGTCAGAATATGAGAATAGTAAAACTATACTGAATGGTTCGAATATAGAAATGCCATTGCTTACCCTGAACTTGTCGCCCAAAGCTTGAGATCGAAACTATCTAAACAGGTACCCGACACTACACATAGGATGACTCAGTGGTAGTGCGTTGCTAATTCTTGTCATATTCCAATTGTAGTAATATATAACCTTGGTTTTAAAAAAACAAATGCTCCTCCGGGCCCCCAATGCAAATGCGTTAAAGTCAACAAACAAAATCAAGGCCCCACCACCTACCATCCAAAGCGCCATTCATAAAAGAATACAAGAAACGAAAGCAAGTGATAACCAGATCCATTTGCCCAAGTAGGGTGCCTGCCCAAATATATTATAGTTGGATAAGATCAACTTCAGAAAAGTCTGGGGGACTCCGACTGAAGATGGGACGACATTTGCCATCTAGGGCTTGATACTTGTTGCTGATCCATATGTGTTTGCTGAAGCGCTGGGTCCGGTATACCTCATCGTCACTTACCCCGAGCTCATCACGAGGTATCCAGATAACAGGGCGCTTAGCGCGAAGTGCATCATGTTGGAAGGCACGTTGAACCAGCTGATCACGTTCATCCGGTGTGAGATCTTCTAACTGGTCGTGGATTCCTGCGAATAATGCGGTGCCTACATGTCGCAGTGAGGGAGCCTGAGCTTCGGCATCGTTAACAATCTTCTCCCGGATACTTTGAACGGTAGGAATGGGATTGCCTGAGTTCGCTCCGTAGTATTTGGAGCGACGATTGGGAGATCGATGATCGTTCCAGGAATGACGAGTAGGTTCATGGGTAGGATGTTTCCCCACATCGCGGCATCTATGGAAATCGGATCCAGCCTCAAGATTCTTAAGTTCAATGTCGTGAGACCTATCTGGATGGAGTTCTTCATACTCCTGATCTCTCAACCGGTGCTCAATGGTGTCTTGACCATCATCGTCATCCCATCCTAACCGTGCCCTTTGTGCACGCTCAAATTCCTCATCTCGACGGACAGCATCATCCTCCAGCGTGATTGGGAGGTAACGAATTAGGGGGCCAAAAGCCTCATTGAGTAAGATCTGATATCCAACTGTGAGAATAAGCACCACAATCATACAGATTGCTTGCCCCTCACAGGCAACCTGACCATGAACATCGCGCACCAGGAAGAACATGCCGATCAAAGAGAGCTCCATGACATAGATACCAGTAAATAGTTGGTTGATGGCTCTGGGGAAAAGAAGACCACCAGTATCAAAGCGGAACTTCGTGACATAGAGTGTGTTGTACCGGTAGACAAACCAGAACAAGCCAAAGGTAATGACATTGAATACCAAGATGAGAGGCGAGATTATGCAATAAATTAGCCCTAAATGAGTGTTAGATTATCTCTCCAAGAAATCAGATCTCTCTTTTTTTTTTTTTTTTTCCTTTAAAAAAAAAAGAAAGAAAATCACATACCAATTGATGCAAGAGTGGTGTAAACCGGAAAGAAGGTCCCCCACTGCACTTGGTTCAAATTGGTTGTCCGTGCCCATTTCGTTCTTGCAGTTCGATCAAGCAAGGGAGCGAGAATGAACCAGCTGACCAGCCCGAAAATTTGAACCAGTGCTCCAGCACTCACTGACATAGCCTGAAGGATCATGTAAGAGAAAAAGTAGTTGCTTGACAGGGGAATATTCTGAGCTAGCAGCTGTGGCCAACTTGTGAAATCAGTGACATTGTTGATGATTGTAGAGAAACTGGATGAGATCGAAACAACCAAGAAGAGCTGAACAAATAAGAAAGCAAAATAGTAATTCTGCACGGTGAGTTCAACAGCCATACCCGTAGAAAGACCTTGCGTTCGACAAAGAAAACGAAGAACAAGAGGGAGGATGGCCATGAGAATGGCCAAGAAAAGAGCAGGCAGAATACCTTGGATCGCAGAGATAAGCCAGTCGGGTAATTTAGAGAGCCATTCCAACCAGGTGAATGCGCTTTCCAAGTAAGTTAGTTGGGAAAGGAGACCAGTGAACGCTACAGGGAATGCCCAGCCGATCACCATGCCACAGACAATGGCGAGAATGCCAAACGTACGAATATAGCGTTCCCACCACTTAATCGACATATTGTCCCAGATGACATCGTCTGGTGAGATCTCAACGATCCGAGGAGCCATTTGCTTGGGTACATGGTGGCTAACAGTTTGGCAAGCCATATGTGCAGCCACTTGGTGGTTAAATTGAATAAAGGCAGAATTCATCAGGGGGAATTTCTCCGGATGCTGTTGGTCAAGCTCAATTTCCAGATTCAACCGAGCTATCTCTTTACGGCAATAATCGATGGTGTCGACTTTCTTCCCAATTATCCACAGAGATGGCATCCATCTCAGACCAAAGATTGGTAGTCGCATGGTCTGTCGGTCCTTTTGTTTGATATACTTTTTCCATAGCGGCTCTCCAAGTTCCTCGTTCTCAATGTTCTCATTGTAAGCCACGGGATATTGTTCATCTCCTGTGTCGGTTTCTCCATTGTCATGAGCTGCTTTTTTCACTGGTGTTTCCTGGTCAGAGATCGATGAGCTTGAGGAGCTTGATAAGCTAGATGATCTGGGTTCAACATCGACAGGAGTCTCGAGAGCTGTGAGCGGGAGTTGGTCGCCTTCAAGGGTGTTTTTCGTTCGAGATCCCTTGCTTTTCCAGAAGGCTCTTCTTGGGCCCTCTTCCTTGGAATTCCCCTCACTAGGCAAGCTCTCTGACTGAGGCGGGGCTCCACCCGGTCCGCTGCCATCGGTCCTCCTGAAGCCACCCATAACTGTTTTCCCAATTTTACCTACACCATAACCGACAGCCCCGGCAACGTTAAGCGGGTTCAGATTTCTGCGTTTTTCTTCCCATGTACTTTTCCTAGGCTTAGGAACGCGGTGCAAGACATCAGCGAGCGTATGGGCTTGGTGCGGGTTACCAGAGCTAATGCCACCATTCATGGCTAGCTCAGCGGCTTTCGCATCTGCGATCTCCTTTTCCTTTATTTCTGCTCTTTTAAGTCCGGCCTTTTTTGCGGCCTTTCGAGACTGCTTCAACTGAGCCTTCTTGCACTGGATAATTAGATCCGTCTCTGCTGCCTCAAGCTTCAAAGCAAGGGCATCCCGCTCCTTCACTTTTTCATTAAGATCATCATAATTGCGGTTGATCCAGATGTTCCTAATTCCACCAGGGAACACATCATACAAACGCTCGAGGGTCTCCGTTGAAAGCCAGCTTTCTGGAATCGCGGTCACTAGTACAGTAGTGGCAGATGCGCGCAGTCGATGTTGCGGCGAAGTCAGATAGGCTTGGCGAAGGCGAATGTAGCCCCTAAGCTCATCGAAAAAGATCGCACAAACATAGACAATCACAAATACAGCCATGACCAAATGGCCCCAGTAGCGGTGAGTATTTTCAGGCGCCACATTACCCCAAGCCAGTTGGTCTAAGCCGGTAACATTCCACTGGGACCCACTATCAGTGCCATTTTGAAAGGACTGGTCCTTGCCGCCGACTTTGTTGAGGGGTAGAAGGACAGGTAGTACAATGCACGCGCTAGGTATGAAAATTTTGAGGAGCATCCGTAGGTATCGCAGGAAAAAGTAGGCATCCAGGCCACATTTTTGAATGAATTCGGAGCTGGATGTGCGGAAGACAGGACCAATCCATTTGAAGAGACCAGGTGGGGAGGGTTCAGTACGCTCTCTATCAGGGACCAAATATGTTCTAGGTTGGCTGCAGGAGAGTCGAGAGTTAGTATGTTCGTTTCGCAAGACTAGTGACACTTCGCAAACACTTACTAGATGCGGGTGAGTTTGCCTTTGAGAAGCAAGAATAATAAAAATTCCACTGCGAAAATGATGATAGCAGTGGCCAGGGAGGCTACGAAGGTCTTAATTGAGATACCCTCACTACTCTTTCCGCTGCCACCTGCATTCTCTAGGGCCTGGCCCAAGTCATTGGTGGACATGGTTACGGCGTTAGACTGTAGATAACGTTCCAACAGCCAGCAGGGCCAACACCAGCAGGCCTATACAGGGTGGGAGTGCAGTAGGACGGTAGCGTCCAAATAAAGAAGTTTCAAGTGGGGCACAACAGTAGGGGTTTCAGTACACATGCCGATGGTGCATTAAAAAGAAAAGATGTAAGATGAAATCAGAATGGCATTAGGTCTGCTGGGAACAAGAAAAGCAAACAAAAGGTGGGGTGGTATTAAAGAAAAGAGAAAGGGAAGAACAAAGCAGCGACCGGGAATGCGGAGATTATTCTTCAAGAAATAAGAGTTTCCTTATTAATATTATTATTGTTGTTGTTGTAATGGTGTGGTCAAGAAACAGGGAAAGGCAAAAAAGATTAAAATGCTGGAAAATCCTTTGCAGATAAAGACATCATCCATTCATCTCCCCAGCAGAACGCTAAGTTACTAGAAAACGTTGCCATTTGTGGGAATCGAGTGCGCGGGGGGGTTTGATTGTCGATCTGTGTTTAGTGACATCAAGCGCCTGCTGAAACTTGACGGACTATGAACGGCGCTTGCTAAAGGCTTGCCCTTTGGGTCTCCCAACCGTCCTTCGGTTTCACTTCCCCCCTGAAGTCGACAAAGGGATTGGATAGCAGAGGTCTGAAGAGATCTTTTAATAGCAGTACTTATTCTTCGGGGTGTTGAGCTGGCGCTTATTTCCAGAGATATCTATGAATCTATCACCAAGAACAACAAACAGTATCAAAATGACGATGAATGAGGTGGCAAAAGTCCCCATTCAGGTTTTGTTGACTTGTTTCCTTTTTCTGCGCCTTCCAATCAGAGGCCTTGTTTTGCTCGCCTAATAATTGGGGTCTTGGAGGCGTCGATGGCTGCCTTTGGCGCTCCACGCTAAGCCTAATCTGGCGAGATATGACGCCACTGATGATGTAGTGGCGGTGCTGGAGGGCTTGCCAGGCTCTGTATGGTCATTTTGGATGTGAGTTCCCACCAGAAATCGGGATTCGTACATAGGTAGTATGCAGTGACCAGCATGAAAAGAAGGCAAGAATCAAGATCAGGCTGCCCAAGGGTCCATGGTGTGGCTGACCGAACCACGTTGGTCTCGCATCCTTAAAGCCGCGTTTCTGGTTCAGGGAATTCGGGTTTGTTCACGTGATGATTGTGGCTAGTGTTCCACGTTGTCCTAAACAGGAAACCTCTTAACGCGTGGATCGCGTAGAAACGCGTCGGGGTTGAATCCACAGAACGAAAAAAAGTTCCTAGAGTGATTATTCCGAGTTATTCATTATTGTCGTCTCCCTCGCTTCCCCATCGCAACCACCATCTCCGTCCACCTCCCAACCCCTAAACTCCCACTACTCCAGACATCCCACCTGTCGGTCCTTTCCCAACATCCATCCGATTGAGGTGGATTTCTGTAACTCATAGGGCCGACTCACCATGTCTTCCCCCGCTTCTTCTCGTCGTAGGGGTCGCCCAGCGAGGGACTCTGCCGCCCCGTCACCCGCTCGTTCAACTCGCTCTCAACAACAACCCCAGAACAGCAGCCCTGCCCAAACCACTCCTCGTGCCTCTAGACGCCTAAGGGGCGAGGCTGCCATTCCGTCCTCATCTCCGATGTTTTTCCATTCCTCACCAGGAAGAGAAGACAGCAGCAACGCAGAAACTCCAGACGCCCGCATGGATGAGCCGAGCTCTCCTATCAGAGCCTCATCGACCATGGATGAGGGTGAGATGACGCCCCGAGGCAATGGGGCGCTCCTAAGAGGTATCTATAGACCGAATCTATCCATCATGTAAATTGCACTTATCAGAGGGTTAACATGCATGAAATAGATTCCTCTCCTATCCGATACGTGTCAAGCTCGAGCCCAACCCGTACCCCACGTCAAAGTGGGCGCTCAGATATCCCCAGCAGTAGTAGCGGTCTATTTGTCTCGTCCCGACAAGGAGCAGAGGGCCACCGCAGCGTGTCTCGTCGGAATGACCTTCATTCCAGCGGGCTAGGTGGCACTCCCACTCGGAGGCGGAGAGTTTTTGTGGATGCAAATGGAATGCCCGCAACTGACGGAGATCCACGCTCTGATGCAACATTTTCTAACATACACCCGGATACATCAGAGGCCGAAGCCATGGGAGGCAGTTCCACTCGCGTGATCTGGGGTACAAACATCTCCATTCAAGACTCCATGTCGGCCTTTAAAAATTTTCTCTACAATTTTGCGTCGAAATATCGGATGTGGGCCGATGGAGCTACTGAAGATGAAACTCGGAGGCTAGGCGACCTAGCAGAAGCTAGAGACTATATTAACATGCTAAACACAATGCGTCAGCTCGGTGTGACGAGCCTGAACTTGGATGCTAAAAACCTCAAAGCATATCCCTCAACATTGAAACTATGGCATCAGCTTCATGCCTACCCACAGGAAATTATCCCTTTGATGGATCAAACCGTGAAGGATGTTATGGTTGAACTTGCCATTAAGGAAATGGAGCGGCTCCGTTCCCAGAGCCAACGGAACCAAAGTCATCAAAGAGATCTGAGCTCCGCTCCAGCGATACCCAGCTCTGATGCTATGAGCGAGACCGGCAGAGCTCCCCAATCCGAGATTCCAGACCTTGTGGCAGAAGTGGAAACGAGGAGCTTCAAAGTGCTCCCATTCGGGCTTGACTCCACTGTGAATATGAGGGATCTTGACCCTGCTGGTATGTTTTGACTCACCTATATATGGTGTCCACCTCAGCCAGCTAACATTCTACCCCTCTAGACATGGACAAACTGGTGAGCATCAAGGGATTGGTTATCCGAGCCACCCCTATTATCCCGGATATGAAAGAAGGTCAGTAAATCCAATTGGACCCAATGCCCTCATTTTGCTAACCTCATGTCTAAAGCTTTCTTCCGCTGTCAAATCTGTAACCATTCCGTTCAAGTCGATATTGACCGTGGAAAGATCGCGGAACCTACCATTTGTCCACGTCCGGTGTGCAAAGAGCGAAACTCGATGCAGATTGTTCACAACCGCTGCACATTTGCGGACAAGCAAGTTATTAAGCTTCAGGAAACACCTGACAGCATTCCAGACGGTCAAACACCTCATTCGGTTTCCCTCTGTGTATATGACGAGCTGGTTGATGTCTGTAAGGCCGGCGATCGCGTTGAGGTTACGGGCATCTTCCGAAGTAATCCTGTGCGGGTAAATCCCCGTCAGCGTACGCAGAAGACCCTTTTCAAGACTTATATAGATGTGCTACATGTTCAAAAGATCGATCGCAAAAAACTCGGGATCGATGTGTCCACTATCGAGCAGGAGCTTTCAGAGCAGGCTGCCGGAGATGCAGAGCAGGTGCGCAAGATCACCGCTGACGAAGAAGAGAAGATTAAACGAACATCAACACGACCAGACCTCTACGAACTTCTTGCCCGATCTTTGGCTCCTAGCGTCTATGAGATGGATGATGTCAAGAAAGGTATCCTCCTCCAAATGTTCGGAGGCACCAATAAGACATTCCAAAAGGGTGGTAACCCACGATATCGAGGTGATATCAATGTTCTTCTCTGTGGTGATCCGTCTACTTCCAAATCCCAACTTCTCCGATACGTCCACAAGATTGCTCCCAGAGGTGTATATACCAGCGGTAAGGGCTCATCTGCTGTCGGTCTTACAGCTTATGTTACCCGTGACCCTGAAACCCGCCAAATGGTCCTAGAGTCCGGTGCCTTGGTTCTTTCCGATGGAGGTATTTGCTGTATTGATGAATTCGACAAGATGAATGAATCAACGCGGTCTGTCTTGCACGAAGTTATGGAGCAACAAACCGTCTCTATCGCTAAGGCCGGTATTATCACCACGTTGAATGCTAGGACCAGCATCCTTGCCTCAGCGAACCCTATCGGCAGTAGATACAACCCCAACCTCCCAGTTCCTCAAAATATCGATCTTCCCCCTACTCTCCTATCACGTTTTGACTTAGTATACCTCGTTCTCGACCGCACAGATGAGCAAGAGGATCGTCGACTCGCAAAACATATTGTGAATATGTATCTGGAGGATAGTCCCGAGAACGCCAGTGATCGAGAAGTTTTGGTAAGTCTAAGATCAAGAAATATCTTCATCTCTCACAGGAACTAATTCATTTGACAGCCTATCGAATTCCTCACGGCCTACATTACCTACGCCAAAACCAAAATACACCCCGTCCTTACGCCTGCTGCCGGCAAGGCACTGTCCGACGCGTATGTGAGCATGCGCAAACTTGGAGACGATATTCGATCGGCTGAACGCCGCATTACCGCCACCACCCGCCAGCTTGAATCGATGATACGTCTATCGGAGGCGCACGCGCGGATGCGGCTATCTCCGGAAGTGACCGCCGATGACGTTGAGGAAGCCGTCCGTTTGATACGATCTGCTATCAAACAGGCTGCAACGGATTCTAGAACTGGCCTTATTGATATGAGTCTCCTCACCGAGGGAACCAGTGCAAGCGAGAGACGCAATAAGGATGCTCTGAAACGTGCTATCTTAGGTGTTGTTGACGACCTGGCGGCTACCGCCGGTGGTGCAGCTCGCTGGGCAGAAGTGCACCGTATCTTGAGTGAACAGTCGAGCTCCAGCGTAGACAGCGCACAATTTACTGATGCCGTTCGGGCACTAGAGACTGAGGGGGCAGTGAATATTCTAGGGGATGGAGCGCGGAGAAGTATCAGGCGTGCTGGGGGAACACTTGCTTAAATTGGGTGGAGAGGTTGTCAGAATGATGAGACTATGACGAGACGGAACTACTTAATGCTTGAAATTTGATGCAAATCATTAAAGAGACATCATATATGAATTAGTTGCTTCACCGGTGTTTGGTGTTGTTGGCCTGGATAAGTATTTGACACCTACTGTATTTAATTGAATGATGGATGAGGTATGGGTTGCTATATGCATCCATTCTAAAAGAAATATAAGGTAGATTTCCTCTGTATGGACTATTTCTATAATACCTAGATTCGATAGCTCATGGAGTCCCAGCTACTACCCAGACGTTGTCGTATGATTCCGTTTGCTGATGCGTTTTCTCAGCCTTGTTCCTCCACAGCCAATAATGGAATGACACACACGAGAAGGGGGGATGACGTGTTACTAGGTAGCTCGAGAACCTTGGGGGATTTGTTGTTGCTTCCCCTCTTGCTCTTTCTTTTGTTTTTTTTTGTTTTTTTCCTTATCCCAATCGCAATATAACAAGAGGGCCCCCACTCTACAGAGCGTGCTCAACCATACACTAAGCAGACGCTCTTCCCTCCCTCCTTACCTGCCCTCATATAAACAAGTCAATTCTCTCATCAAACAACCAATATGGACAGTGAGTTTGGCAGGTATATGCAATCCTCACTCTCCTCTCACCTTATAAATTCATCTTATAAATATAAAACATATCAAACAAAGATAGAAAATGATGCACTAGTCTGGTGACTAAAACGATCCAAATCCTGACGGTTTATTGACAGGTGCATTTCCTCCTCCCTATTCACTTTTCAGATCGGTCCAGCGAAGACAAAATTCACTCTGCATTCTTATCCTATCGGGGAACTCTCTCCAGCACTCTTTGCGCTCCTAAATGGTGACATGGTTGAGGCCTCAACTAGGCTCGTGGAGTGGGACGATGTCGATGAAGATACCTTTGTTCGTCTATGTGAATTTGCTTATCATGGCCATTACACTCCTCCGAAATGGGAAAAGATCCCCTTGCCTCCACGCGAGACACCTAGACCAGCTGAATCCAACAGTGTTGGGCCAGCCGATGATAGTTGGCCACACGGTTTTACTGTTTCGCCAAACAGTCGTAAAAGGGGGAAGGACAAAAAGAAAACTTATCCGAGCTTTATGTGGGGTGAATGGACGTCGCAACCAGTCGAGGTAGCTCTGGGGATACCTACAGAGAAACCTGAACCTGAACCTGAATACGGGATACCACAACCGCAACCAAATGAGGGAGACGATGATGGTGATCTCATATCATACGGAGAAAAGAGCATCGGAACTCGCTATCTTCGCAACACATTCCAGCCTTCCATTCTCCTCAACAAGTTCGTTGAGAAGCCCCGGCCCCTCTTTCCACGCAGCAATGCATCTGCAGCGGAGGATTTTACGCCCGTGTTTGTAGGTCATGCTAGGCTCTACATCCTGGCCGATAAGTATGGGATCGACGACCTGCGTCGATTGGTTCTCCAGAAGCTTTTTTTAACGCTCAAAAATTTCAAACTATATGAGCAGAGTTGGAAGGCTGTTATGGACTTGGTCAGGTTTGCCTACTCAGACCGCCTGAGCGGTGCAGAGAGCATAGCTGAGCTGAAGAATCTGGTGACTCAATATGTTGTCTCCATTGTAGGGTGGATTCGTGAGCGGAGTGAGTTCCGGGAGCTACTAATGGAAGGGGGGCCGTTTGTGTCTGATTTTTGGGAACTTGTTTGGAAATAGCCCGTGGCCTTCGGGTACGGTGTTTATAAAATACCCTAATAGTAGATAGCTCATTAGGCAGCAGGCTTCCATTCTATTCTCTAGCTGCTACATGGTTGATTGGAGTAAAGGTGGGGTATGATTTTAAACCAAATTTATATCTAGAACATATCTGTGCAGAAATGGACCTAACCGTCTTATTATGAATTGAATTATGATTCTCTCAATCGTCGTGATTTGGATGATGTCCAGAGAGATTATATCTTTGTTTTGCTAGAGTGCACTAAGAATAAAAATATACTAGTGAAACAAGCACTGCCCAGGCACCGCCTCATTGGCCACCAAGTGCATTAAATCTACCTCCTACCTTACACTATGTAACCTTTACTAATCACGAGATATCTACCTCCTTAGCTCACTGCTTATACTAGATATTTGAAGCGCTTCTTTCTCTCTCTCTCTCTCTCTCTCTATCTCTCTAGCTAATCCAAACAAACTTCCAAGATCCAGAACAATCACGGACCCATCTCTTTCCAAGCACACCACCATTTCTATTTGTATACAGGGCAATAGTCAAAATAAGCCATGTCCGTCAAGGTCTTCATCTTCGCCTACCGCAAACCAGGCCTCTCTCCCAACGACTTCCGCACCCGCTACGAAGCCCACGTCGACCTCATCAAACGTCTCACGGGAGACGACTTCCCCCTCTCCCACCGACGCAGCTATATTGCCCGTACCACCACCACCAACGATACCAATAACGTTCCTATCGAAGGCATTACTTCCACGCGCAATGCCTTGACCCCAGCCACCGTGTTTATCGGCCAACAATCAGATTTCGACTTCGATGCAACCGCTGAGTTGACCTTTGCGGACCAGGCGGCACTGCATAAGTTTATGGGGAAGGTAGCAGCACCCGATGCGGCTGCGCAGATTGCTGCCGATGAGGAGGGTTTCTTGGATCGGTCGAAGTTGAGTATTGCGATGTTGGGGGAGGTGGTAGAGACAGTTAAATAGGTCAAGTAGCTTTACGTGTATATATAGATATGAACTATATGAAAGTTGTGTGGACCTTTACATACTGACCTGCATATCTATGTAGATGCCTATTTTCCCTAGGCTCTATTTATACCTCTAAGTAGTGGGTATAATGTAAATATATTTCTATGTTTGCCTAGGCTACTTCGACCCGCGTAGGTACCTACATAGTATCTGAGAAAAAAGTGTCAACAGCAATACGTACTAGGTTGAATATATAATAATGCAATGAATGTTCTCTTGCGTTTGGCTGGTTGAGTTATATTACCTAGGTAGTCAACAACAATGTGAGCCGATTATTCAATTAGGGTTAGGTAGGCTGCAAACCACTACTAAACCAAGTGTATGAGACCCATGCACTTATTGATTTTTTAGAGAAACACACACACACACACACACATATATATATATATCCGTTTAATGTTATCCCGGAGAGCGGTTCTACCTATCCAGGAATGCAGATATTTCTAGTAATCGCGACAAGGGCCCGACTATATCTAACGACATCGTACACAGATATATATATATAAGACAGAGTATTAAAATACAAATATCCCCATTAGACATTCATTATCATGAGAATGAACAGAAAAAGGGAGTAAGTAACAAACAAGTAAAAAGAAAGAAAAATCAAAAAAGAAGAGCCGAACGCGGGGGTCGAACCCGCAACCTTGAGATTAAGAGTCTCACGCTCTGCCGATTGAGCTAGCCCGGCTTGCTTGATGTAGTTCGGTTAACTTTTTGACTACATAACTCTTCCTAATAATAAGATGTTATTCTTCAGGGTTATTCTCTCATTTATACTAATTCTTGGCAAGACGAGACTAGCCATCCACGACTCAAAACTCTGTACCTCCTAAACAACCAGGATTCGCATCCTTGCAAGTCCCTACCCAGGTATCTACTTCTTGTATCCATATGATATCATTGTGACCCTTCTTTCATCCCTCTCATCCTCGATTCTTCGATCGTTTCTCAACTTCACACACTACTACACGTGGTGAAGATCCATATGCATGATTCTTAAGTGGAGAATACGGGGCGTTTTAGTAATAGTTTAGCCTCTCGTCACAACCTGCTGGGGACCGGGGGATAAAGTCTGGTCTCGTAAGGTGTGTGTGTGTCATACCTTATGGTTTTGAGGACATGCTACCATCATTATATGTCTTCATATCTATGTCATTCCTCTAGGATACTTGCCGGAGGCGGATACTAAATACATACTAGGCGTTAGCGCCGTCATATAACAATACCCCCTGCTTTAATAACAGGTTGTCCCAACCGTGTTGAGATAGGATAGAGAGGAGAATGATAATAAGATAAAAATATACAGAAGGATGATATAAATCATATCTGGGATCCTTTATATTTACTTGCATATTCCTCTATTTCTTGTCTTCAGCAGTATACATTCCATCAAGCCTCCATGGAGATACTTGAGCGAGAGGAATATGACTGTTAAGGGCCTCCCTAAGATAATCATGTAGCAATAAAGGGGCTAAGTCTGAGGCTTCTACTCAATTACTAAATCTATCTATTTTAAAGTAGAACTGGAAGTAGGAAATGCACTCCCTATTAAGGCCTTAAAATTATTACTACTCTATTTTTTAAAATATTTTACTAACCCTAGATAGTAGAAAGCTACTAGTAAATATGATTTCTAGAAAACTCCGAAAAATTTCAACATGCTGGATCCAGTAGTATTAAATACATCTCTTAGAATCTTGTAAAATGGCCTGAAACTCTTTTACTAAGATGGCCTTAATTTTATAAGGCACCTTATTCTATCCTAGATGTTCAGAGATTAATATTTTATATTTCCAGTTCTATTCATTCTTTAAAGCCTATTTCAAATGTACAACTGACACTACTGAATGAATTCCAAATTCCAGTAGCAATTTAAGCTAGTAGGCTAGATAACTAACCAGGCAAAGAATTCTAAATGGTCTAACTTTTACTGGAGATAAAGTTGTTGACTGGGGTATATTATACTCAGCCTCTTCTAGTTTTCATGTAAGCTGAATGTACACCTAACCCTCTAGTTTAACAGGCTTATGACCCTTATTAAAATAGATGTCATCCAAGCCTGGGCGTACTGCACGGCGTCCGAAGCTTCTACCCAGATGTGTTGCTTCTCACGGATAAAATCCTTAACTGATTCTGGCCCTTCGTCGTCCGGAGGTGCAAATTCTGATCGTGGAATAGAGCCGTGTAACAGCTCAAAAGGCGTTCTCCTTGTAGAGCATATTAATTATCAACATCCCACCTCTAGGAACGATATGAGTGGCCTGCCGCCGGTGGTCCTTTAGCCTCCAGGAAAGCCTTTCTGTTTGGTTGAGATGCGAATACTGTAGTCTCCAGATCCTGTTCCTGGGGCTCGGGCCTACTTTTATTAGTATATAGTTTGCCCACCGTACCATGTTATTAGAAAGTATAGACTGACCAGTGCCTGTTAAAAATATGGGTATAGTCTGGCCTTGATCTAACTGGCCTTATATCAGCCATATCGGCGGAAGCCGATGTCTAGAAGCCTCTTTTGGCTGGTTGGTGTAATCAGGCGACTTTCACGTGCGAATGACTCATATCGAAGGTGGGAAAACAAGGTTACGAGTGCAAAGTTTGTCGAGGATGAGAAGAGTCACTCGACCAACCACTTTTCGTTAAGACGCAAGACACCTTTCAAAAACGTCATCTTTAAGATCCTATCTCAAACGAGAGATGAGGAGAGAAGAAAAAAACACCTGAGGGGATGGTACTTACTTCTTGTGCGAGTCACCAGCATCAATGTCTCCCAATCAACTGAGATCGGAAAATCTAGTGTACCAACTTCTTTAGCACTTGTATTGAGTCAAGCTATAAGTAAAAGTAAAAGTAAAAGTAAACTACTCACTTATCATCTATCATCGCTTTGATAAGGTACTCGAGTTGTCTCAAAATCGCGGAAACGAGTAGCCACAAGAACGGCAGATATGCATAGTCTTTAAATGTGATAATGACGAACTCGATATTTTCATAATGAATGATAATAAGTGGATGTAATGAATGCAAATAAGTGGATGTACCGAATGCCAATAAGTGTCGAACATAAAGGAGGATTGAAGATCTTCCCCGCTGTAGTGATTGAAAAACTGGTTTCACACCATATCGATCTTAGAACAAAGTGAAATTTGGCTGCCTGGGTATCCTCGATACCATAGTTGCTTGGAATCAGAATTCAAAGTTTGACGGATTGAGCATTTCCTCCTTCACTTGATCCGGCTTGTATTAAGCTCCTGAAGCATTCGAAAGAGGCTATACCCATCGGTGTCGGCTTTGTATAGATCCTCCCTATTTCATATTAGGCTCACCAGGACATTAAATTGCCTTTGATTTAGTCCGCAATGTAGGAAATGGTCCAAAAAAGTACCAGGTATGCTGCTCTAACACGAAAGCGTGCAGTATAGATGGAAACTGAGTCACGTGAATCAAGCCATGGATTTTCTTAGAGGGAAGAAAAAAAAAAAATGAAAACGCACCAAACAATCCAATCAGATATTCCATCGAAATGCACCGTCCTCCACGTGATGGCAACTAGAATTTTTCCTTTCTTTTTTCTTCTCTTCTACTCGAGAGGAAAAATTGAACGTTAAACCAAATATGGCATGGTAAAAATCCATCCATCATCCATTGAGCACCTGCTAAAATGAGTGGCTGAAATTTGCTCATACTTGAGAAAATATATACCGTAATAAGATAAGCTCCAAAAAGTTGGTGGAGCTATCAACGGACTAGCCCGTCGCACATTTGGTGGAGGTCCGCTTTAGGATTGGGTCTTTCTCTATCTCATGCCATCTATTTTCCGTTAACTTCTAATACATGGGCCCTGGGCTAAGGTTCAACGGAGGAAGTTTACACTAGTCGTATAGCAAACCGTGATTTTTATTATTTTGTTATTTTTATGAGCTATATCTAAAACTACTGGAAGAAGCGAAACAAAATGCTAGCCTCCGGACCATAACCGAGTCCACACGTGCTGACCAGAAATGGACTAGCGTAAATCAGCTAGTGTTCCACCTACCCATGTCTGAACTCGCCTCTTCGGTCCGTTATTTGTCGAGTGGAACAACCTCACCTGGAGCTCGCCACCAAGGATACAGGCTAAGCTCTCTCTCCAGCCTCTGTCAACCCCACTCTCGTGTTTTACCTTATCGAGCCGTTCTCCCTGTGACAACAGGGTAAAAAGGAATTGACTTATTGCCTTGTTCTTTTTTTCCTTCACTTCTCACTGGGTTCACCATGCACGATACCCTCTACCAATCTTGTGTCTGATTTGTCCCACAACGTCTTTGCTTTCTCCTCCCCCCCTTTGGATCTCCTTGTCTTCTCCTCCTTCTTCTTCTTCTTCATCAATTGGCCTCTCCCTAGCGCTACTAGTGCGGGCTACTCGAAAAGTGCTCATCATGAAGTAGAATCTCCCCTCCCCGCAATTCTGCCCGTAGATCCCTTTGTATGGCTGATAAGTATCCCCTTCTTTAGGTTCGGAGAGCACCTTCGATCGTCTATGATCAAGGAATACTATTGGTATTACATCAATTATGGCAATTTGAAAAAGGCCCTCAAAACCGGCTATGTTACCGAGCCCACTCGCGAGAACACGCGGCCCGACCGAAAACCGTGGACCGAGGACGACGAGAAGCACTTTGTGACCTTACTAGAAAGTGAGCTGGATAAGGTATTCAATTTCCAAAAGATTAAGAGCGAAGAGATTGTTCGACGCATTCAGGCTAGCGAGGGGGATGTCAGCGCTGTGGTGTCTCGGTTAGACAGTACGACAACTTCTCGTCCACCCCCAACCGACGAGGATTTCTTCCTACTCGAACAAATTCTCAGTGATATCATCGCCGATGTCCATGATCTTGCCAAGTTCACTCAATTGAATTACACAGGCTTCCAGAAGATTATTAAGAAGCATGATGTAAGAACCCCCACCAAAAACATCCCAATATGGATCGAGTTGGGGAGTTAGACTTCTAACATGTGCTAAATTTTCATCCTTCTAGAAACAAACTGGATGGCATCTGAAACCGGTTTTTGCTGCGCGCCTGAATGCAAAACCTTTCTTCAAAGATAATTATGATGCCTTCGTGGTAAAGCTTTCTAAACTTTACGACTTGGTGCGAACCAAGGGAAACCCTGTCAAGGGTGACTCCTCCGCTGGTGGCTCTCAGCAAAACTTCGTTCGTCAGACGACTAAGTATTGGGTTCATCCTGATAATATTACAGAATTGAAGTTGATTATCCTCAAGGTATAGACTTTTGTCTTCCCCCCCACAACCCCAAAAAAAACCCAATTCCTTTCTTATAACTTCGCCTTTTAACAATTGGCATAGCACCTTCCCGTACTTGTTTTTAACCCCAGTAAAGAATTTGAGGAAGAAGACTCTGCAATTTCTTCTATTTATTTTGATAACACCGATACATGGGAGCTATACCAAGGGCGTCTAAAAAAAACAGAGGGAGCTGAAGCTATTCGACTACGTTGGTATGGTGGGATGAGCAGCGATCAGATTTTCGTGGAGAGGAAGACCCATCGTGAGGATTGGACCGGAGAGAAGTCGGTCAAGGCACGGTTTTCCATCAAAGAGAAGTACGTTAATGCCTATCTATCTGGGGAGCTTACTGTCGAGAAAATCTTTGAGAAAATGCGAAAAGAGGGAAAGAAGACTGAGGCTGAGATTGACGACTTGGAACAATTGGCGCGCGAGATTCAATATCGGGTTATCACCCGAAGGCTAGAACCTGTCACAAGGACCTTCTATCACAGAACCGCCTTCCAGCTCCCGGGAGATGCTCGAGTCCGGATATCCCTCGACACAGAGCTGACTATGACCCGAGAAGATAACCTTGATGGTCGCCCAAAGTCAGGGAACAACTGGCGTCGAATGGATATTGGAGTCGATTGGCCGTTCACCCAATTGCCTCCGGAAGATGTTGAGCGATTCCCTTATGCCGTTTTGGAGGTTAAGCTTCAGACGCAGGCCGGAGGGGAGCCGCCGAAGTGGATTAGGGATCTCACTGCTAGCCACTTGGTCGAAGCTGTCCCCAAGTACAGTAAATTCATTCATGGAACCGCTACCTTGTTCCCAGATCGAATTCATCTTTTACCCTTTTGGATGCCTCAAATGGATGTTGATATTCGCAAGCCAGCGACACGTCGGTTTGGTATTCAGCGCCCACTGACAAGCACATCCTTATCTGCAAACGAAACTCCTGAAGATGATGATTCGGATGACGATGAAGCGTCGGATGAATCTCGAAGGGCGCGCGGTACTGATTCCCGGTCCCCATCGGATCCAGACCAGAATGGACTATTCGCCGACACAGACGGGAATGCCTTGGATATCGAGGAGCGTATTGCCGTGCAACCCCTACCAGGAGATGAAGACTACCCACTTTATGATTCTGATGAAGAGTCCTACTACTCGGACGAGCTGGAAGAAGCTAGACGAGTGGGTGGACTGTACTACTACGAGCAGCTTGCGAAGTACTACGCTCACTGTGCAAAGGATGGAGCCATTTCTGTGCTCAAGGCTCTCATTCCGCGGCCCATGCCTACAAGCATACCCGAAGCGGCAAACAATGGTATCACCATTATGGCTAGTGGTGGACGAACAATCAAGAGGTTCCATGCCCCCAAGGGTAAACGTAAGATTGACTTTCCCCTTCCTGATCTATTAGCATATTTTAACGGCCTCATAGGCATCCACGTACCTGTCCGCGTCGAACCCAAGGTTTACTTCGCTGCAGAGCGCACATTCCTGTCTTGGCTCGAATTCTCGATCTTGCTAGGAACCATTGCCGCCACCTTGTTGAACTTTGGTGACGATTACATCACATTTGCATGTTCATGGGCATTTACCATACTTGCCGCACTTGCCCTTCTGTACAGTCTTATGCTGTACATCTGGCGTGTTGATAAGATCCGAAAACGACGAGACGTGAAACGTGTGTATTACGAGAAATGGGGACCAACTATTGTGGGACTTGGACTTGTCGCGATCATGATGGCTAATTTCGGACTCCGCGTCCGACAAAACGGGTTCCTATCGAAGGATTTCCGCCCTAATGTCTGGCATGACTCTTACCACGGGGAGCTATAATGACACTCAAGGGTGGACTATAGATTGTGGAACGGCCTCGCTTGTCGGGTGTGATCTGGGAGAGTTGGGAGCGCGGGTAGGGGGAACTGGTGAGTCCCATAGACTGGGTCCTCTATGCTGAAACGTTGAAACTACCTAAAAAATGATTGACTGTAAAAATACTTGTTCATTCCCCCCACCACCCATTTTATTATATTATTATCATAGCTATTTTTGCACTGTATTTTCTTTCTAAATATCATTAATGAATTTTACATGGAATATATCTATATAGTGTCTTTGATTCTATTTAACTTAAATCCACTTTCCGCTTGATAGTTACGGGGTCTAGGATAATAATAATAATAACGATAATATTAATAATCATCATCATAATTTGGATGGATGCATCATATTGATGAGAGGCTATACACACACATACATGTATAAAGAGTGAGGAAGACATGGGGTAGAGATATTAGTAGGAAGGTAGACAGGTAGCTAATGAGGGTTGACGACCTGGATTGGAGAAGGAAAATGGTCAAACCCTTTTGTCGATTAATACTCAAAATCATCATCGACAGCTGCCTTGCCAGATCCCTCTTTCGAGACGGCTTCCTGTTTGCGATACATTTCCGCGACCGCCTTGGTTGTGGTTGCCTGCTCGGGTTTCTTATCGTCTCTTGATTTAATAAATCGTGGGAATCGAAGGGAGACGCCCTTTCCACCGCCGGTGGTTCCAACGAATTCGTCTGCGGCAGCTTGGTAGCGTGGACTGAGCGTTAGATCAGCAGTTTTTACTTCCCAGACGAGACGCGGCTCGAACCAGACGTCGGGTTGATCTTTGGGAACGGTTGAATGAGAGTAGAAAGGCTTTGGGCGGTCGATAGTGAGTGGGGAGAGCTCTTTATAGAGGTCTTCGAGAACAGCCTCGGAGAACCCGGTACCGATATTGCAAATAGTTTCGTAGGTTTGGGTGTTGGAGTTGTATGCGGCGAGGAGGAAGGCACCGTAGACGGACGTACGTTTGCCACGGCCATGATAGGCTCCTAGGACTACAAGATCGAGGGAATCACCGATGCCACTCAGGTAGTCTTTTTTGACCTGTTTTGGACTTTGTGGTTAGCTCATAGTTCATGCATGGAATGAGGGAGGGAGAATGTGACATACCTTGAGCCAGTTTCGACTACGTTTGCTTGGTTCGTAACCGCTCTCCTCTGTGTCAAGCATCTTAACCATGAGTCCTTCGCAGGATGCTTTGACACTCTCATCGAGTAAATTCTGGATTTCGTCTACAACATTGGTGTTTCCAAACTGAGCGAATTGGAATTCTCCCTCACTGACTTGGAACGTCTTATGGAGGAGTTCGCGGCGCTCTCTTAAGCTCTTTTTAACGGTAGGCTAAAGCCACAAAATATTATGGTCAGCATATTGGGTACTGAAATGGTTTGAGGGAGTAAAAATTACCTCTCCATTTAGGAAAAGAATGTCGAAAGCGAACACGCAGACTTTGACCTTGACATCCTCTGCTTTGACATCCTTTCTTTTGCGAGTCATAAGCTGCTGGAATGGCAGCACCTTTTTATTGACTGTATCCCAGGCCACAGTTTCGCAGTCTAGTACGAAGCTTTTGACATCATCTTTGATCCAGGTGTTGAGCTTGGCTAGAACATCGGGGTACTTCTTTGATAAGTCTTCTGAGTTGCGAGAGAAGATGGCAGAAAGTCCCATACTGTCCTTTTGTAGAGTGGCTGCAGCTCCTGGATATTGCTCGGTAGCGTCTGGCGCAACGAAATGAATCTGAGCTCTTTCTCCATCATACTTATACTCGCACGTAAAATCTTTTCCTTCGAATCGATCGAGAACTTCAGTGATGGACTTTGTTGGCTTAGCAAGCATAGGTTTGATAGGGATACCCGGCTGGAGCTTGCAATGTTCGCGCAAGTTGAACAGGCCATTTTTGAGAATGGCTGGGATGATGACTTCATAAGCGGGTAGCTCGCTGTAGACGGTCTTCAAAATTGCCTCTCCCTCAGCTAGCTTTTCAGCAGAGGGTGCTTTTTCGCCCTTCATGGAAGCTTCATGTGCTACGACTGCTTGCGCTAGCGCGACAAGCACCGTCTTCTCCGCTAGACCCAATCGCAGTTTCCCTTCTAAAAATCGGACAATATATTTCGCTTCGCTTGGGCCGCCCTTATTCTTTGTGATATCGATACCTTTGTTCCCTTTCCCTGTTGTTGCCGCATCAGCAGCAGAAAGGAGCTTTTTAATCCCAGAAATTTTCTTGTCTTGGGAGCCATGACCCTGAACCTTTGCTATCGCAAGCAGCCCTTCGTGAACTGCCCGGACTGTTAATGGCTTTGGCTTAAACATTGTCGGCTGGTTTCCGCGACTTTTAGCGGCGACTAAACCTAGATCTCCGATTTCGTGTTGATCTGTCTTGATCACTGCCAAGCTTCGACCGGTACTTTCGCCAATAGCTTTCATGATTAAGGACTCGCCAATGCCTAATTCGATACCTGCATAATCTGCAGCAAGCTTGTTGATCATAAGTTGAATTGTTGGAAGAAGATCTTGCGGAGTCAAACGAAGGACTTGTCTGAGGAATAGTGAACAATGCGCTAAAATTGCGAGCCGTTTTGTAGTCATTTCAATGAGTGAGAAAGTCGTGCAAAGAGCTGCGTAGGGCACTGGGTCACCGGCTTTCCAGTCAGGGTATGGGTCCTTCCCGCTCCCTTTCAGGGTGGCCTGTACTTTTTCAATTTCTTTCTTTTTCAGCTCTGGTTTTCTTTCCGCTTCCTCCTCACTAGCAGAAAGCACCTCGTCTTCATTTTCCGATGTCGAGTCTTCCAGGTTTTGTTCTACTTTGCTGACCGGTGGGGAAGGTTCCTTTGTGGTTGTCTTGCTATTTCTTGGGCTCTTGGGCGATTTCTTTGTTGCGACAGGGGTAGCTTCGGTATCGCGCGAGGCTTTTCGCCGCCTCTTATTCACTGGTTGAATATCACCACCATCACTCTCACTAGATTCATCACTTTGTTCCCGTTTTAGGGTTTTCTGATTCGAACTTTCATTCGTGACATTCGATTCCGGCGCTGGAGCCTCGGACATACTAACATCATTGGTGTCATCGACCGTGGCTTTGTTCGTGGAGGGTGGCTCGCTTATGGTTTTTGTGGAATTAGTAGATTTGTCTCTTTTGTTTCCAAATGAGAGTGTCGTTTGCTTCTTTGGCACATCAGAATTGGACCCAAAAAACCTCCTACAATTAGCAAGTTAGCTTGCGAGGTAGCACGACTGCGGTGATTGGAAGATAAATGAGCTCAGGCAGCAATCAGTCAAGACGCACCCTAGAGTTAATTGAGAATCACGAACGTACCCCAGAGTTGCTTGCTTCCCCTGCTTCGGGTCTGTCATTTTCAGAGAAGACGAAGAAATAGACCGGAGACTGAGTCTCAATGGAGGGTTTGGCTTCAACGGACAGCTTCTAAGCTTCTGGTGAAAAGAAAAGTTATGGTGCTTACGAGCACAAATAGCGTGGGAATATAAGGCAATGGAAGAAGAGTAAATGAAGTTATGGTCTGATGTTGGGGTCAATGTTCCCTGGCGATGTAGCAGAGGCGCAATAGTTGCGGTAAGATGTTGAGAGCGCATAGACGTTCGAAGATGTGCCCGTATCCCTTAATATAGACAAGTTTATTTTAGATTAGCTTTCCAGACTAGCAACCCTGAAAATGATTTCATGAGACGTAACGTGATGGGAATGAAGCCAGGTCGTCTGCGTCTTCCTGCCTTCCTGCCTGTTCTAGGCAGAGGGCAATAAGGCCGCCAATACTGGAACGCGACGTGACGCGAAGCCAAATTAAATCACGTGTTCCTATATCGACTGGCGTAAAAATTAGGGAATTTCAGTCAGATGGTTTAAAAGATAGAACATTTCTCCCGGCCTTTTTATGGCTAAATTATTGGCAAAACTACAATATTTTAGGTTTTATCCAGCCCCCAAAGATCGAGGAACATTTTCGATAATACTACCAGTATGTCTGCCAAATAGTTCCAGACGGCACACCGCCCTTTAATGCAGGCAGAAAATGTGGGTAAAGGCGGAAAGATTCGGACAATCATCTCAGAGATGTCGGCAAGATAATTCTTAATTGTCATTTCTATTAAGCTTTCATACTCAAACTTGGGGCCCCTTAAGTCTTGTTTTCATTTCGAGCGTTGTAGGACAAAGCTTGTTCAATGCTAGGTGTATAGCTCTGATGTATAGGGAGCTCATCATTGCTCAGTATTTCAAACTGACGTGCTTTGGTTTAGCCTCATGGAGATCTCACGGCAAGACGCTTTCAGAAAGGTATTGCTGCATCACTTAGCAAGCTCTGACTGATATCGCTAACTAGATACATAGTTGAGAGAACCTTGTGTCGAACTAAGCTCCATCGGACTAAAGTATCGTGGGCGCCAAGTAAGTCCCAACGATGTCTTTATAGTGTTACGCTCCGTCCACGCTGCTCTTAACGAGCTGGCTAGTAAGAATGCGCTAGACGCGAAGCTTGCCGAATATGCCTTTTTCCCGCTGGCCCATATCTTTAACGAAGTTAAGAGGACCCCAGCGAACATCTTGGAACTGGCTGTGAAGTGCTTGCAGATTTTAATTGCAGAGGGATGGAGGACAAATTTATCACCTCAAATGGGCAAGCAGCTCATAATTCTTTTGACATTGATCGTGGGCGGTGCTCCAAGCAAAGAAGGAAATCGAGCAACACATGTCCCGGCTGCTGAGCTTAATATCGCTGGGTTTAATTGTCTTTCAGCCATATTCAATGTTCTAAAGGGGTCCGTGGCGGAAAGCACAATCTACCATGAGATTGGCACAGCAACAGTTGTTGACCAAACAGTTTATGTTTTGCTCGAGAGTATTACCGATGATAATGTAGATGAATTTTGCATATCAGCCGCAAGGGCTCTCCAAGCCCTCTATCATCGCATAGCCGATCGCGTTGTGCTTGCTAGCATTATGCCGCGAACCGTCTCCGCTCTGACAAAAGTGCTGAAGCCGACGACTCAAATACGACGATCATACAAACTGATATGCATCTGCTTAAGTATACTTAATGAAATATTGAGAACGGTCCTGAATGATCTAGTCAATACTGGCTTACCCGAGAAGGCTTCTCAGCCTCAGAACGCTGATGAGAGGCTAGTCCTCGACGGATCCTGGCTTCAGGCGACAACGGCCCAAATAAAAATCGCACTTACGAATGTCATTCAGTTGAGACGGCATGAGCGGCAGGAGGTACAAGATGAACTTTTAAAGTTATGTTTAATGGTTGTAGAAGATTGCCGTAACACCCTCCAAGATTCGGTACCTATATTGATTGAAACCGTTGTTGTTTTATCCGAAGTGGACGAGTCACAGATGCCAAACGGCGCATACATATCCCTGAGACATCTTGCAACTACATATGCAATTGTCTCAGACTCTCTCAAAAGTTCCGTACATTCCTGGCTCACATCATTTACAAGAACTATGCAAAGCAACGATGAAACCAAAAAGCAATGGGCCCTTAAGCAAATATCTACTGCATTTCAAGTGCTTTCTGAGATTCAGGCTGGCTCGGACATACTTACTAGAAACCTGACGTCTGGACTATGTGATAGTGTTTCAGTAATAGTCAACCACACAAGCAATGCCCTCCAACCCTTAAATTCTGGTTCGCTAGATGATCAAGCTCTGGACGTGTTACACCCTGGAGGCAACTCTGTGTCTTTTCCAGCTGTGCTTCTGGATCATAGAAGTGAGCAGCGGACACTTAAAGATCTTCAGACCATGATCACAAGGCTTAACCTATCCGAGTCCGGTAGTGATATGACGCGCATGATTATGGATCGTGTTCACCAGGAACAAGGCAACTCGGTAATTGCACCTCTTTGGTTGGCCATAAATTTCCTCAAAAGCAGCTCACAGGTTACGAACACCTTTGACGAGTTTATCGCATTGGACTTCCTTGAACCTTCAAGCTCATATTCTACCAAAGCGGACATGATTGAGGAGTTATACTATATATCGCTGCCTATCCTAGACGAGTCGCTATCGGACGGGTCTAGAGACTGGAGAGTCTTGGCCCTTGCATTAGAAGTGGTTGCCCTCCAAGCTGAGCAGCTCAAGGAAGCATTTCGTCCAGAATTGATGGAAGCTCTATATCCTGTGCTGCAGTTATTAGCATCTAACAATTCCAGCCTTCGAGAACATGCAATGACATGTCTCAATATTCTTACAAAAGCCTGCAATTATCGTGATACAAGCTCTATGATTATCGAGAACGTTGACTATTTGGTGAACTCCGTGGGATTAAAGCTAAATACTTTTGATGTGTCTCCATATCCACCTCAAGTGCTGCTGATGATGGTGAAACTATGTGGTGCCCGTCTAGTGCCTTACCTAGATGACCTTGTTGATTCTATTTTTGGAATTTTGGATCTTTACCATGGATACCCCAAACTTGTTGAAATGATGTTTAAGACCTTGGCTGCCATTGTGGAAGAAAGCACGAAAAAAACCTCCTTCCTTAAAATCGAGCCTACCAAGGATAGTAAACCTATCGATCATTTCAAGAGGGCATACCGAAGACTGCAGATATCAAACCTTGCTGAAGATTTTGCAAACCAAAAAATAAAACGTACCACATACTCTGCAGATGATTTGGGCGAAAACGTTTCGCACCTAAAGAGACCTTGGTCGGAAGATTTAAACGAGAAAGGGAAGGATACAGAGGACTCGGGAAATGCTCTTCAAGATCTATTGAACGGAGAGGAGTCAGATGAACCTTTACCTACTCCTAATGAACCCGAGGATGAAAGCCCCCTGAGTAAACCTCATTCGATTCTTATACACATCGTCAAATCCATACCACCTCATCTCTCCTCACCTTCGCCGCACCTTCGCCGGTCATTACTCTGTATTCTCGTTGATGTTTTCCCTGCTCTTGGCGCGAATGAGAACAGTTTTTTACCTCTCATTAATGATCTTTGGCCATCTATAGCCGCAAGAATCAGTTTCCCTTCTTCGCTTGGGGGACCACCAGCTTCAATGACACTTATCGGGAAAGACATGTCCAATACTATGAATTATCAGTCAAAGGAAGCGGCCTATGATATTGACTTCCAGGAAGAAACTTTTGTGACTACAACCGCCTGCAAAGCCCTAGAGATCATATTTCAAAATGCTGGTGACTTCATGGCTTCACGTGTTGAAAGTGAATTTCCCCGCTGGGAGCGCCTTTACGGTCGAGCATGGGAGCGAGTACGTGAAGATGCAGACAAGGTCATTGAACGGCGATCTCAGCAAGAAGGCAAGGGAATATTCAATAATGATTCCAATAGAACATTATCTCTTGAATTCGTCCAATCTCTTTCCATCATGAAACCCGGCTCTGCATCTGGATCTCGCGCTTTTACTCCACACCACAATCTCTGGAGAGCCTTTGCCTCCCTATTTTTAACCCTTCTCACGCATGTTCGCCTTCCCTTGTCGGTAGGCGACAGGATATGTGAAATGCTCGGAGAATGGATAGCTCGATATGCTGGGCCAACGTACTATTTCTCTCGACCCTGTCTTGTGGGATATAGTGGCGAAGAACGGCATCGAGATCCAGTTTCGATCTCGTCGGAAGTCGAGTCAATTGAGGCCACGATCCAAGCAATGGAGACTTGGAACCCTGACTTGACCTGGTTCATCTTCAACCAACAGAAAAAACAGATATTCAATGTCGTGGCGAAGGAAATGACTTCTAAGCCTTTAGCATCACGTTCTTTTGTTGGTGGACGACTGAGATTCGCCGAGGTGGTATTTTAGAGTAGACTTTCTATGGCGATTTGAATAGCAACTATTTAAAGTCCTAAAGAAATCATACTGTCATGTATATATTAATGACATTTACAATGAGAAATGACACCAGTTCAAAGTAGAAAATTTCAATTAGCAACTGCTACTGCTACTCATAATATCAAATTTTTTTTTTTTTACTTTTATTTCTGTTGGGAACAATCTCAGCAGAAGAAATATTCTGGCTCTTGAGGATAACAAGGAGAGACAATCAGTAGGAACAGAACAAAAAAGACAACAACAAAGACCCGAAATAGCTATGGAGAGAGTAGGTTGTTTGCCAAGGGACGTTGAGCATTGAATTCACTCCTCGTCGCTCTCATCCTCGCTCTCGGCATTTTCAAGCCACTGGAGGAAAGGCTCGGCAGCCTTGCGAACCTTCTTGCTAGTTTGGATATCAACATACTTCTTGCTGGCCTTCGAGCACCAAGCCTTGAGAGTTTCCTCAGAAACAAGGTCAGTTTGGTAGTATCCAAGGAGGATAGCTGGAACTTGGGCAATAAGTTCAGGGCGATCCTTGCCAACAAAACGCTCAGTACCGCCGAGGAAGGCCTTTTCGTGACGCTCGGAGGTGATCATCTTTTTGAGCATAGGAGCACGGGTCTCAATCTGTTTGGCAATCTTATCATCAAAGACGCTCTGGGCAAGCACTGCCAGGGTCTTGTGCTTAGATTCAATACCAAATTCCTTGGCCTTCATGTAGATATCCACATTGTCGAGGTTTCCAACACCGCCCTTCTCAGAAGCCGTGCTGAGAATCCAGCTGCCAAGCTGCTCATAAGAAGAAGGCCCATCTGCACCCTCATCATCGCCGTCTTCAAGAGCAAGAGAACGCTTTAGATCGTCAGGAAGCTCTTGAGCACGGGCCCGGACGGCCTCTTCGGAAACGTCAACTGCCCACTGGTCGTCGTCAATTTCATCCTCAGCTTCGATAGTCTGTGCCTCAGTCTTGATCCGACGAGTTAGCTCATCATCACTATGTGCTTCATTAGCCATATCGCCGTTCTCCTCATCGCCATTGTCGGAGTTACTGTCTCCTGGGCTGCCATTGTTGTCGCCATTCGCTGCATCTTTCTCTTTGTTGCGATCGCGTCGGCTTTTCTTGGAAGATTTATCCTTTTTCCCACCCTTTGTGGAGGTGCTGTTTCGGAGGATGAAGGTGCTTAGCTTGAGACGGGGGTCAAC
Source organism: Aspergillus haitiensis (assembly GCA_027569155.1). Classification (NCBI taxonomy): domain Eukaryota; kingdom Fungi; phylum Ascomycota; class Eurotiomycetes; order Eurotiales; family Aspergillaceae; genus Aspergillus; species Aspergillus haitiensis. Next base: position 55,304 of record JAPDEO010000058.1, on the reverse strand, counting down.
ATCTGAGCGTTGCCCACAGGCCTTGCAGTCGAGGACAATTTTATCGCCTCCAATGATGACATCAGTTTCCGGGTTCTTGCACTTCTTGCAAAGAACGAACTTTGCAATGAATCCGTCAAGGTAGTCTTGCAACTTGGCAGCATCATGGGCACCGTTGATGATCCAGCGGTCATCAGTGGGCTTGGCATTGGCTTGGGCACCGAGTTCAAATCCAAAGTACTTGATGATGTAAGCTGGAGGACGACTGAGAGACTGGGCAACTGAGTTCAAGTTGACGACGACAGTCTTGATGCCGTTACCCTTGCCTTCAATCTTGGAGTACAAGGGCTCCATCTTGTAACGATAGAACGGATCGGTGATATCCCGACGAATGTTGATAGCCTTAGGAGCCATTGTAACGGTGGATGATGCTTATTTTTTTTTTAGAAAAAAAAAAAATTTAAAGACGGAATTGACTAAACAAGAAGCGGGAGGGATTCTGGACGAAAGATATCTTTAAGAAACAAGACATGCGTCTGGAGTTTCCTGGTTGATGGTGGAATGGTGGCGGTATTTTTTGGAAATGACTAGCACAGCGAGGATGGAAGCCCAAGGGTCTCAGCCACAGGACTTCGAATAAAAACTACAAGGTTTCGGTATGGAGCGAAACGTTTGCAGCTTGAGCGGCAGGTGGTGTTCGAAATCTCTGACGGAGGACGAATACATAGACAGCTTCTCGATTGTTTCTATATCTGTGGCTTTCTCTGGCAGGAGGAGAGAGAAACCAGCGGGTGGTTCTTCTAGACAAAAAGTCAAGGGTTAGAGCTTGAGACTTAGTGATGAAGTGATGCTGAGCAGGACTAACCAGAGGAGATTATAAGCTGAAAAACCTGAAGACAAAATCTAACAGCTCTAGGAGTGTCTAATCAAAATGAAACAGCGTCAAAAGCTGATAATATTGGGATGAAGTGGGATGTAAGAAGAGTTGAGTGGGAGTGATGGAGAAGGAAAGAGAGATGAACGATGGTGCCAAACAGAAAAGGACAGTCCGTTTTGCCAAGCTGTGACTAAGAGGGCAAAGGAGGAAAAAAAAAAGTAAAAAAAAAAATTGGGCCCATCAAACTGACTCAGCAAGGCAGCCGAGTTCCGCCTCCGAGCTTATTTTTCCGAATTTGAATGCCTCAGGAAACTAGTAATCAGAACTACCTGTACCTGTTTCCTCCCTCTGTGGCACTTTTGCTGCATAGGCTCCATCATACCCAGTACTCTATACCCTTATCAGTTTTGCCTTTTACTTTTCTTTTCCTTTTTGCATACTATAATTATTACACAAAATCGGCCCTTAATTTTTATCATCAGCGTTGCGACTTGCGAGTCACACATTGCTAATCCATTGAGTCCACATTCTCCATGCACCATTGCCCTAGCTTTTCAAGGGAAGTAACTCTCTGGATTGCTATCACAAGTTACACAGTAGGCCGACACAGGTCTCGGGTATAAACAGAACTGAGCCCCCTACAAGCTGGAATGTTACACATGTGCCCCTCCTGACGCCGCGATTTTGTTCCATGACACGCGTCGTCCGAGTTAGCCACCTGGACAGGTAAATATGTTGGATAAACTAGTAGCCTTTATACAAAATAAAAGCTACATTAAAGTAAAACGGCATAAAATGGAAAGGCTCTTCGAAATGAGCCATCTATATTGATTCCGGACGGGCTTATCTTGTCTTAAAGAGTTGACATTGCCAGCTTTAAACTACCATGGTATGCGGGAGGCATCATGATCCTGAATGCAACAAAATACCCACAAGTACCCCCAGGCTCGAGGCTATGAGCAGTCCTTCCTAAGTAGGAACGGTGAGGTCTCATCTATGCTAGTAATATGTGTTCATGATCCCCATCCGCCTTGCTTAGTACATTACTACTGCACCAATTCGATCACAATGCGTGCTCTAGATTCTATGTCTTTGGAGTACACATCTTTGGCCGCGTACATAGGACTCTCCATTTTTAATATATTATGTATTCAATTATTGGTTATTTGATCTTTTCTTCCATTATATGATTATCGTCAGGTCGCGACTACTAGAAAAATATAATGCCTGAATAATCGGGCGGTAAACTCCAAATTTCCCCGCACTTGAGGGTTAGTCTTAATAATGTTCGGCCGAGTCCGATCTGTTCCCCGCCAAATCCCCTCAATAATGAATAAACGCAACTTACCCAACAATACTCCCCCTATTTACGAGCTTTTGGATATACTTATCTACTCATCTTGGTACCAGAAATAAGTTACTCTATCCTTGGCAATTTCCGATTACAAGCATATAAAATGGCTTCAATTTCTAGAGCCTGTCGCATTCGTACGTCCTTCCCCCCCCCACCAAAAGCCTCTATCTAAGTGCTCCATCAAACCAAGGACCTACTTGCCCTTGAGTACATCATGCTAACCGAACATATATAGGCAACCCAGCGGTTTTGTACGTATTTACTCACATATCTTACATCGGATCGCTCGATTGGGACGTACTCTAACATTCGAGCTTCTAGCATTTGTGACCTTCAAGAGAAATTCAGCTCAGTTATTTATGAATTTCCCAAAATGTAAGGAGCAAGCCACTTTCCAACTTATAACATAATTCCAATTCCAAATACTAAAAACGCCTATCCTCGTCTTGGTTTTCATTACACTTTAGTATCTCAACAACAAATAAGCTCCTCCAAGCCTCCAACTCTCTCCAACTTCCAATCTATATCACCACTCAAAACCGGGCCCGACTCGGTGACACGGTTCCGGACCTGCAAAAACACCTTACTGGACCCAATGTCCGCGCCAATATAGACAAGACTCTTTTTTCTATGATCACTCCAGAGATTGATGCATTGCTCCCGACGAAAGAAACACCTCTCGACGCTATCATTGTTGGTATTGAGACGCATATATGTGTTACCCAAACGACGCTAGATCTATTAGAGCGTGGACACCGGGTGTATCTCCTTGTCGATGGAGTTAGTAGCATTAATCCGGAGGAGAGGGGTGTTGCATTGGCTAGACTGCGCGATGCGGGGGCAATCGTGACAACGAGCGAGAGTATCTTGTTTGAGATTCTCGGTGATGCGGGCCATCAGCAATTCAAGGCAATCAGTGGCTTAGTGAAGGCAACAAAACAGGAGACTAAGGAGGCGATGGAAGTCCTCTCTAAGATTTAGTGGTGCAGGAATTGGATTTTAGGTAGTTTGTACTTATGAAGAGGCAAGGTCTGTTGGTATGCTCTCTGCTACCAATTGTTAAATAGAGAATTAACAGACTTATTTTTGACTCTCCAATTACTACTAGACTTTCCAGTGGATTTACTCAAAAAGGACATCATGGTTCATTTAATACCCGAATTAATTATTGGTGAAAGCCTTATAACCGATATGCAACTGGCATGGCTAAAAGGGTAGAAAAGAAGCCGAGAGAGATCCCGTTAACCAAAATTTCCAACCACCGTATTATTGCCACCAGAGTATTTTATGGAGAACGGGAACGGATGATAGTCTAGATCATAGTGTCTTCTTGATACTACTAGTACTGAGAAAAAGACCAGGATCGACGAACTAAGATCTCTCTAACTTCTATGAACTAATTCCCCTTCAACCTATCATCATTTTCTATTTTTAAATTGTGTTTTTAGTTGCAGACGTTCTAGCTAACATACGTAGCACGAACATCTTTCGTTCCCATAAGCTTTTGTGGCAACCTAGCATCCAAAGCTTAGCACAATTTGACCTCCTGAACGAGCCGCTGTTGTTTCCACTAAAAAAAAAAAAAAAAAAAAAAAAAAAAAAAGAGTGAGGATGAAAAATCCAATAATTCCTCAGTCAAATTTCTACTCTGTGTCTCACTGGGATTGATTCTTCAATGGCAAGGATTTAAGCTGACAATTTTGCAAGGACTGATCGAAGCTGCAAACGAGCATATAGCCTATTGATAAGGAACCTCCTTCCTCCCACATAGGATCCGCCTATGCCGAATGCGTTTATAACGAGTACTCGAGGATGAAAGCCTTGGGAAAGAAACATGTCGTGACTCAGGGGAATGATAGATAGAGATCTGGTCAATAATTGTGCTACTGCGGGTATGTGTTTGTGGGGAGGAACCACATATAACCCCACGCCTCTCCACGATTCTACCAGTTTTTTCTCTCAAGACTCCACCAAAATCCATCCATCCAACACCGCAGGTTTTGTCCAACATTATCATTATAGCAGTCAATCAAAGTGGATTGCGTAACTGTTCTTTCATCAGCCGGGTGAGGACTTTTGAAGAATTGTGCCTAATTCGCTTAGCCTAGCCTCTTAAAACTTATAAGATGCATCTTGGGGTCCTTTCATCCCTCCATTTTGTTTTCCCTTCTCCCTCTTTCGATATGGGGTAGAGAGTAAATCAAACTCATTCGTCTTCTACTATAGTGTTCAAGGGCCTATGGCTATTTTCTGCCTCCTATTTATCTACTGAGTTAGCATTTCACCAATACCATGACATCCCTTGAGTTAGCCTGCCCGGCCCCGCCAAGGTCACCTCCAACGAGTGACCCAAATTTAGAGAAGCAGGATACTGAATGCCTTGAAAATGTGGACGAGGGATACCGCCCTAGCTATGGTGCTGCTGCCTGCCTATCCCCAGCACATCGAGAATATCTATTGCAGCGTCATGGGACACTGGATCTAGACCCTATGCCCACCGCGTCCAATGCAGATCCATATAACTGGCCTACCTGGAAGGTATTTTATATATATATATATATAAACAGTCTGACCCGGAGACTCTTAAGTAAACCTCTAACCTTTTATCTTCAATGCTATAGAAAACCATAAACCTTATTCTTGTTGCCTTCCACGCCTGCATGTCGACTTTTACAGCTTCAATTATTCCTGCATATGAGCCTATCTCTGTTGAGTTTGGGGTCTCTATGCAAAGAGCAAGTTATCTTACATCACTTCAGATTGCTGTTCTTGGAGGAGCGCCTTTATTCTGGAAGCCATTATCCAACCGTTACGGACGTCGCCCTATCTTCCTGCTATCCACAGCCCTGAGCTTGGTTTGCAATGTAGGTTGCGCTAAGAGCCCGGATTACGCATCCATGGCAGCATGCAGAGCTCTCACAGCTTTTTTTATCTCGCCCGCTGCGGCTATTGGAAGTGCAGTTGTTACAGAAACCTTCTTTAAGAAGGAGCGCGGCCGATACATGGGAATCTGGACGCTGATGGTCACCCTAGGCGTTCCAGTTGGTTAGCCTCCCTATTCATCTTCTTGCAGCACTCGAAATACTGTCATTTTTCTATCTCATTTTCTAATTCGACATCACTTCCTCAATTACAGGTCCTTTAATTTTTGGCTTCGTCGCACAGCACGCCGGCTATCGCTGGATCTTCTGGCTTCTCGCGATCATTAACGGTGGTCAATTTATTTTGTATCTACTCTTTGGGGCCGAGACTCGCTACTTACCTGGCAATGTCGAGAAAATGATATCCTCCGGCACCCTAGTACGGTACTTTCCCTTCCGTCGTATTGACCCAACACCGTTGTCTATCGGAGAGTTCTACCATCCCCTAACTCTCGCTCTCAAGCCTACCGTCATGATTCCTGCGTTCGCTTACGCAATGGTTTTTTTGTTTGGTAGCGTCTTAATTACAGTGGAAGTGCCCCAACTCCTCCAAGAGAAGTTTGCCCTTAATGTGGAGCAACTGGGCCTTCAGTTCCTTGGGGTTATTATTGGTACCATTCTGGGGGAGCAAATCGGTGGTTCTCTGTCGGATTTCTGGATGATGCGTCGCGCACGCCGTATCCATACGAGACCTGAACCGGAGTACCGCCTCTGGCTTAGCTACCCTGGTGTCCTTCTTACTATCACTGGCGTGATTGTCTTCTTAGTCTGCACCGAGAGCTCCCCCGCTGGCCGCTGGTCGGTTACCCCAATTGTAGGAACGGGGATTGCAGCGTTTGGTAACCAGCTTGTCACTACAGTGATGGTTACATATGCTGTCGATTCCTACCCGCAGGATGCCGGGAGTGTCGGCGTGTTCATCACATTTGTGCGCCAAACGTGGGGGTTTATCGGGCCATTTTGGTATAGCATTCCCTCCACTCCATCTTTCTTGTTCATGAATTCATTTCTGCGATGAGTTAGCTAATAACAGATACTAGGTTCACCTCTATGTTTGAGAACGTCGGAGTTGCTGCAAGTTCGGGCGTCGCGAGTGCCCTCATGTTTGTCTTTAGCCTTTTACTGACGATTTTGCTCCATGCCTGCGAAAAGAAATGGCGTCGCCTAGAATAAGCTCGAAAAACGCTACCACATTAGAAGGTACATACATACAAGTACACCTACCTGGCTACTTGAATTTCAGACTCAGCCTTTTCCTTTGGTCAGCACATGATTTTGGAATATTTGGATAAATATGAAAGACCTACATTTGTTTCCCCCCCTTTCAGAATCGACATGAATAGATAGACCAGGAACCAGCCTGTTCCAATTTCGAACATTTTTTTTCAAATCATAAAAATTCTCTAATGATCTGCCCTTAGTGTATCGATAATATTAATAATATCTCGCTCCTAATCCAGCTACTACATGGTATGTAGCTACTGTGGTTTTATTCGGCAAATCCACACCCTTTCTCTTGTGTATTTACTTATTTATTTTTAGGAACTAGGGTGGTGACACAACCACGACCTACAATGTACAGCATGTACATATATTAATTTTAGGAGTCAGATTAAGGTAGTTAAGTACTAGTATTATAACCCACTTTACTAGCAGCATACAGTTCATATATTTACCTTAAAAAGTGCTAGATTAGTTATTTGCTGTTGACAGAAATATAATTAACATCAACATCTAAGTCTATTTAATTCTTTAATGGCCTACCTACCTGCCTTTAAATGCTAATAATTCTCCTCTTCTTTTATCATCAAATTTATTAGTGATTACATGGTACAGGTGGGTGTACATATGGTTACGTACTGTACTCCATGTATCCACATTGTTCGCCACACCCCACAATCCATCATTCCAATCTCCTCTCCTCTCCACGCTGTACCGATACCGTTGAGGAATACCTAGGTCAAGGTCTAGGTCTAGGTCAACGGTTGTGGTTGGTGGTTGCGAACGCAACTGAGATTGTGGATGCGCGGAGCTTATATAAAATTGAGGATCATATGATGATGATGATGATGATGATGGTGACAATGTGTTATACATGCCTACCTATATTTAAGCCTTCGAACTTCATTATGTGGAAGGGAACTTAATTCCCATGTATATATAACTTTTATAGGTACCCTACCTTAGGTATAACGGAGATAAATAGAAAGCAACTAATGCTCAATCCAAGCTGCCGGTAAGAGGGACAAAATAAAGTAGAAGTAGTTTTTCAAACCCAATTCATTATTCATTTTACATTTTGACAAGAGAAGCAAATCTGAGGTAAGCCCTCACTGGTTAAGAGAGGACACAATCATGTATGAGACATTTAGAATCTATGGAGGGAGATTTCGTCACCCAAATAGCCAAACCACCAGATAGTATACCTACCCAGGACCGGAACAATCCTGCCAATTACCGAGTACTTGAGTACGACCCACAGTTTGAATGTCTTTGACATAGCGATTCTGATTCTGATCAATAACACCATACCTTGAAACATACGGGTGCCGGAATTTCCTGTTCAATGTCTCGGTCCCAGCGAATTTGACCCACCGATTCCATGTGTCTAACCTTATAATAAAGTAAAAGCCCTAGGCATGGTTGGTGTGGCCGTTTGTGATCCCTACAAACCCGAACCTTGACGAGGTCGTAAAGGGATGCTTTTGACATGTACCACACTGTTAGTGGTGATGCCCGTCGGATGGAAATATCGGGAGGTTCGTATTGACGAAATTTAGGCTCCCCACTCGGGGCCTTAGAGCGGGTTTGGTAGTCGGGGGTAACTCCCCATACCGAAATGCTTCGGGAACTGGGGGTCTAGCCCATCGTGAAAGATTCCCGAAACACAACCATCGCCCTCTTTTATCAAAGGATGAAACTCATATAGCTGATTGTATTTTCTTGGAGGGTAGGGTTCCAAAAATTGCACTCCTTCCTAACGTGGTTTTGATCTTTTTTTGCGATGAGTCTGGGAAAGAATGTTTGTTTTTTCTAAAACGACGAGGCACACTTACGACGAGGACCGGATGACAGGCCGGCGTATCACAATCGGTACCGATATTTCCGAGTCCTAGCAGCATTGATCTTCTCGCCAGCATTCAAGGGGAAATACATCCAGACTATATACCTTTTATCTGAATCTTGACGGTCCATCTTGTCAGTGAACTTTGTAGAAGGCATGGGAAATCCCTGAGAAGCCATGAACCCCGACAGCCATGTCGCCTGAGCAACAAACTATGAGGCCTTTTACACCCGCATCAAGCTCCACAAGGTGTAGTCGGTAATCATCACGGGTACGAAGCAGATTCCAAAGGCAGAATTTTGGTAGAAAAGAAGAGCTCCAGGTCCGAGGTATACTAGTTAAACATTTTGGTCGAGAGGGAGAATTCCGCACATCAGCAAAGCAATTTGGAAGTAGGCGAATGTTCTTAACAAAAGGGTTCTATCCTCGTTTCGTCGAAGCACATACTTTCGAGTCAGATGTAAAGATCTACGTCGTAGGCAATTATAACTATCGAAGGAGAACCTATGTTATCGAGAATTTGACACCATGGCGACCCGTCTGGCGACGCGCCCGAGTAGCCTGATATGTGGCTATATAGCTTTATCTAAATATGGAATGGCTACACGAAGCCTTATGTATTTAAGCGAGCACTCTAGGACAGGTAGATTAGGAGAATAAGGCCTTTAACATCACGATTCAAGCTGTATAAACAATCCTTTGTAGAAAGTGTCCACTCCGTCAGACATAAAATTAGGTATATCAGTTTTTAAGATTAATCGCTATAATTATTCAAAATTAAAGAATTTAAATAATATAAAGAACTTTAAAATGCATTTCTAATCAAAATTATTATCTTACTAGTAGTATTATTCCACTTGGGGGGCAGGACACCTAGGGCTGGGGCTAAAATCCCTTATATTAATAGCTGTATGGGCTGCTACAGCAGAAATTTGAGGAGAATAAGCTGTAATTATAGTCATGGATTGACCTAGGGGGTCCACACTGGGGAATGCCCGTCCAGCAGATGGGGGAGGCGGCATGGGGAAGGAAATGGGAATGTTGGCGGGAACAAGAGCGGGGGCTAGTTTGCAGGCAAAACAGGTGACAGGAGCGCCAGCATTTGTTGTATAGGCCATTATCTTCAAACTACTATTTAAGCAGGGCCAACATCCCATCTAAGTAAACTAGAACTATTCAGTGGGGGGTGATGGACACTTGAGGCGACTCGAGGTGGCCTGCTGTCTGCCTAGCATTTTAAAATATCAAAAGCTTCAGTATATTCCGCATAGGCAAGCTAAATCCCAGTTACCAGTCTCAAAATCTAGCAGTAGTGCTGTGACTATTGTGACATTTACATGAGACAATAGTTACATGAGGTGTCCACAGTAAAATTTGAGGTGTTCCCTTTAGTTCCCTATTAAATGATACCCTTTGTGTGATCAAGTATAACCTCGGCATTAGGAAGTCTTGCAACCTGAAAAGGCTGTGTCAGGCAAATTGTACCCCCTTTCCTTTAAGATCTGTAGCTTCTTGGCTTTATCCTAATCAACAAGCAATGTTTAGCTTCTAACCTGGGATATGTAGGAGGCTCCCCTATATGACTTACCTTCTCAGGGTCCTGTACTATAAAATAGGTACTTGTCACCTTCGTCTGTGAGATGTCGCACTGTAGACTCTATTAGTGTCTAGTGTGTTTGCAGAGTTGGTAATAGGTGCTGCCTACTAAAACAAATTCATAAAACCATGCAGAGTCAGAGCCCACATCTTCATTCACGTAGAGGGTCTTGCCAGTTTCTTGATAGTTACTCGATGCAGCCACAACCCATATTCGTTTATCTTTGTGATAAAAATCAAGCAGGAGACTTGGCTACACCCAGGTAGAATAGTAAGCAAAATTGTCAGTCTGGTTGATGTTTTAGATTGCTTACCCCAGCTATATTAAAGTGGAGATCTGTGCTTGTCATATTAATGCTTTGTGACATAAGGCTCTCAATACCCAAAATGCAGAGTGTATTAGGCACATGCTTGAGCAAAACTGGAATTTGCTTATTACTTCTTGAGGATCCTCCATCCCGGCATGCACGCCCAGGCTAGGTGAGGGAAATAGGATTAGTTAATATTGCCTTGTTTTAGGTAGGTAGGAGTGACCTTGGCCTTACACTTTCTCGTGCCAGTGTGGTTAGGAACATGCTGAGAATAATAATAGAAGTAAATGCCAGTGACTTCATATTGATAGTTAAGCTAATATAGGAAAAGGCCCAAAAATATAAAATAATGTTATTATAATCTACCAGTGTGTGCGAGTTGCTGGGAGAGCTAAGGTTTAAATATTTGACTGCCCTCATCTGGTCTGAACGAGCCTCTGGCACTTGACAATAAAGGGATATATATATATTTTTCCTTTCTTTTCATCTTGACTAGCTGTGCTAAGATCTGTCACTACCTAAGATCTAATGCACATGCAAGCAGTCAGCTTCTAAGATTCAGATCAACTCTTACCATTTTAGGCATAATTTAAGATGATCTGTGATTAAAATGAAGTAAGTAACACTAATGTAATCTAACTTTGAGGATTATTGAAAATAAAGTTTGGTTTCACTATTCACCACCCTCTAGCCACAGCTAATCAGTTATTTAAATCACCTAAGTCTAGACGTGTAATACCACTGAGGGCAAGATAAAAAGAGAGTGATTAATTAACAATTAATTAACTGAGTGTCAACCATTGTAAAAAGGGCTTGGTTTTCAACCACTATGTACATGCCGGGTCTTGCCACAGTACGCACTATTGAATAAGGGGCCACTGCAGTTGCAACTTCATCAGGCAATGAATATAATGGGCTAGCAGAGTCGATCCTCATCAGGAGCAGGGATTGGGCTACTATACTGAATCTACCTCCGCAATTTTGTGGGTGACTGAGTTAGGGGTGTGACTGGGAAGGTGGTACGTGTTATAAACAGAGTTTAGAGAAAAGCTACTAGTATAATATTATCTTCATAGAATTATCTTTATTTAGGTTTTAATTCCTAACGGATATTACAAGAGTATTAAAACCAGAGAGAACCCAATTTTGGCTAGTCCTCTTTCTTCAACTTCCAGTCAGAGCCCTATTTTTTTAACCCGCAGCAAGTACATGACATAACTAATCATCCACCCATTTTGTTGGGATAATTTACGAACAGGGTTGAACTAAATATTGGATCAACTATATCTCCATCTCCACAGGAATTAGAGGCGGGCTGCCCCAGATGCCCGGAAGGCGGGGGATGGTCGTAGAAATTAATTGAACCAAGAGTAATAGACATTGTAAGGGGTCCTAGGTGCTAGTGTAGGACCGCTCGACTAACAAAAGGTACAAGTTGACTGATCTGTCGATCAGTCACTCTAGCGCCCTATATAGCCACAAAGGCAACGCCTGAGTCTCTTATCATCATAATGGGGCTTTGACCCATAACATACATGGTTATTCAATCTATTTAGAAATGAGGAGTCAGAGAAAGATTTAGGCACAAAAAGAAGATGATTCTAAATAGAGTTTAAAAAGGATTACTTAATTACAAATTTATAGGATGTGATAGATACACACATGTAAAATTAAGGGATCCGCATACTTCATGGGCATAATAGGAAATACAGTAAGGACTGCTCTATTGGAGATCTAGTCACTTTTTTCCCTAGTTGCCTCTTAGATTCAGCTGAGATCAGCAGCTGACCACTTTACCTTTTTAGAGTCATGGAGAAGGGCTGCTGAATGGATGTAAAACAAGATTCAGTTAAGTCTAAATCATACTAAGTAAAGCCATTGCAATTTGGGGAAAGCATAGAATGCATTCTTTATCACAGTCTGAATGTAACCCAACCAGCCAGTCCTCTAATCAGATCATTTTATGGTGGAAGTGTTGTGGTCATGAAGGAAGAGTAAAGTCAATAAAATGATATTTACATGGCCCTTTACACACGAGGCATTTCTGCTATTGGCCTGCCGGCAATACTGACCAAGCGAAGGCAGACATGGCTCTGTAGTGTCTACTAGGATCATTCGCTCGCAACTGGAGACGATCATTCAACCCTGGTGACTGTTTTTGTTGAGCAGAGGCAGGTGAGAAGAATGCGGCGCAGCTGAAAACGCTTTTTAAACAATGTCTACTTAAAGGTGTCGTCGATCAATTTGCTCGTATACGAGCTCAAAATGCCTTCCAGAGCGGACGAAATATCCGCATGCGCAAATTATCGAGGTTTATGCGAAGGCTGAATCGCATCAAAGAAATTTGAAAGTCTTCAGAAGTGGGTTCCATAAAGGACTTGTAACTGCTCTTTAGTAGTTGGTAGCAATTAGAGTGATACCAGGCGGATAGACGCGGAGGATAGTTTGAACACTCGCAGCACCATTGGCTGCATTCTGCAACTCTGAGCTGATTCTGATTCAAGTCTATCAAAAGGTTAGTTGGGCTTCCACTATTAATCGGAGGACTTTCCAAGAATAATCGATCCTGAGAGCGCAGGCTGCCCGCAAAAGCAAACACCAAGTCCCAATCAAGGTGGGAGCCCATTACGTGTGGCTCCCGCATCATCATCAATAATATACCTTGGACCCCATGAGGGAGACAGGCGTCTGGAGGGGAAGGGATCTGGTCAGTAAAATATTTTGTTTCTTAATTATAATGTAAAACAGCACTTTTCATTTTCATGTTATCGAAGAGCAAGCTACTGAGGGCCGTGAGCCATCAAAGTAAGGTAACTCCCTTCTCAATGACATAATCATTTCATCCTGGACAACAACAGCTTCCCCATCATCTAGAATACGACAAACTTACCGAGCAAGTCAAGTATTGAATATCGCTTCTATCACAATCGTCAGCTTATCTATTTTGTCCCTTGAGACCTTTTCATCTGGGCGTATACCCTAATCACGGTGTAAAAAACGGCATCACCTCTCGAAGAAAGGTTCAAGTGTTATATAACTCTAAATTTCGGGTAGAGATGCGTATGGTGGGAGAAACTTGCAATACGCCGAAAGAGCAACTTAAGTCGTAAATTATTATCATTTCCAACGCCATTTAGATAAAATTCGAATATATCTTCTTTACGTTTCAATGAGTGCATTGTACAAATGGGGCAGGAACTCAAGCGTCCCTTTAAGTAGAGTAGCTTTCTATAATAACATAAAGAATGATCTAAATAAAGTACGTGGCTGCAAGACGATAGCAGAGCTGTGCTACTAATCTAGGTATGATAGAGGGACAAAACTAGTAGAAGATTCTGAAAAAAAAAAAAAAAAATTAATTAAAAAGAAAAAAAAAAAAGAGAAAGGAAAATGCGATATATATTACAAGTAGTCTTGGGTGCCAACATTTAAAACCTGCTTGGATATACGAATAAAGCTAGATGACGATCTATATAAAAATATGATACAATTAAAAAACTTATTATACCGAAATAGCTTAATTCTTCTTATATCGAGCTAGTAGAAGGCCTGCAGGCCTCTTATCTACATTATTAGCGCATACTTTTTATCAAAATCTTACTCAGACACACGAACTCTACTCCATTTCCCCACTATCAGTGGTGTCGGCAAAAGACAACACGTTCGCTTGCCACGATTGCCCATAAATATCACACATATGAACCCACACGGAGAAATAAATTGGGGCGGGTAAAAGGGTATTTAGGAGTTTTTTCCGTCTACCACAATCCTCAATAGATCGAGTCCTGTGATTGGCCTAGACCGGGGAAGCTAAGCTCCCGGGTGGTGGTTCTAAACAATTCCAACCTCTTCATGTACAAAAAGTGCCCCCATCCCCCACTTCCCCCCTTGTTGTAGATAAAAGAGAAAAGAGGCAATTTGTCGCAGTGAATTACATTAAATCTATCTCCCTTGTAGGAATCTACATAAGAGTGACTTTCCGAATCGCTTAGACTTCTCTACTTTCATCCTAAATTGATCGTCATGGCCAACCCACCAGCCGATGCGGGGGAGCTGTACCAGCCTTATGATCAATTCATCCTCTTCGGTGACTCGATCACGCAGATGTCCTCGAGCCAGGAGATGGGATTTGGATTCAATGCCGCGTTACAGGATGGTCAGTCTTCTGATGCCTTCCCCCACGAAGCGTGGTGATGTTAACCTTGTTTTACTTCATAGCCTACCAAAGGACTCTAGATGTGATCAACCGCGGATTTTCGTACGTTAATAGTAACAACTCGATATTGACCCCAAGCTAACAACTTCTACCCACATTCAGCGGTTATAACACGGCGCATGCAGTCAAGGTGTTCCCGAAGTTTTTTCCCACCCCAGAGAAGGCCACTGTTCGATTCATGGTAATTATTTCTTTGGAATCGGGGGCGAAAGAGCCACCATAGAACCCGAACAAGACACTGTACTGACTTACTACTGATGGTAGACCATTTGGTTCGGCGCCAATGATGCATCCATCCTCGAGTCCAATAACGGCCAGCATGTACCTCTGGACACTTACAAGGAGAATCTGAAATGGATTATTCAACATCCCGCAACGGTCGCACAAAACCCACATATTCTCATCCTGACACCAACTCCAGTAAATGAATACCAATTGCAGGGGTTCGATGAGGGAAAAGGCAATGCTCACCCCACCAGAACAAACAGACACACAAGGCTATACGCAGAGGCTGCGCGTGAGGTTGCTAGCTCATTAGGAGTTCCTGTGGTCGACCTCTGGACAGCGCTCATGTCTGCCGCTGGCTGGAAAGAGGGACAGCCCTTGATCGGGTCTAGAGAGGCTCCTAGTAATGAGAAATTGGCGAGTCTTTTCACAGATGGTGCGTGCACTCTCTCTCCTCTTCCCCCCCCCCCCCCCCACCAAACCCAAACGCGCGGATGCCGAGAGACAACATATTTGGATTTCAATACTAATCTGTCCATGAAGGCCTGCATTTAACTGCGGATGGCTACCGGGTCGTATACGACGCGGTCTTGGAAGGGATCCGGACAAATTGGCCTGATGAAGCACCAGGAAAATTAACCCAGATACACCCCGGCTGGACAGAGGCGCCGAAATAGTCAGGGGCGGCGATGTCCCGATGTCGATGAACGTTTATCTAATGGATACATTGTGTAAACTAGAGGACGTGACACTAGAACTCCGTAGAAATTACTCGGGTTAATAATGATTAATGTGAGGTGGCAGCGGTGGTTAACCCAAAGTGGTCTAGACCATGCCAAGGCCTCAATGTGAGCGGCCGTTGGTTGGTTGGCTGGCACTACATTAGCTACATGACCTGTTATGATTATTGCGATCCCCTCACGATTTCTTTGTCCAACAACGCAATCAGACCTCCGTCATCCAACGACGCTTCTCACTGCCTCTTGCTACCTAGTCATTAAACAACCCCTACGATTCTGGTCTACGGAAATCTTACCTTTTCCATCTCCCTCTCCGAGCGATTTCCTACCTGCTCAGGTCCCTATTAAGGTTCAAGTTCCGACTTCTTGCCTCCTACCTTGGAATTCTCTTGGGAAAAACGGCCCCCCTCACCACTTTTCATCTCAAATTCACTGCCATACACAGATAATACTGGGTTTTAGTCTTCATAGATTTCCCACTTTTTTAAAAAAAAATTTTTCCCGATTCCCTGTGAAATCCCAACTGCCCAAACCATCCTGTTCCCATAATTTTGCCTTGGGACATTTCGCCGCCCACGTCGTACCTACTTCTCCACGATTAGAGACATAAATCCCGTATTCTCCCCCCTCGTTGCTTTTTGCGCCTAGACACTTATATTGCACGGTTATCTATTCACTTTTATCAATTCTCCGTTGCCAACATTTATGTCTTGAAAATACCATACGCATCCTCGTCAATAGTAATTTGGGTGGACGGCCGTACGGCCGTCTGAGGGAGGAGGAGATTTGAGGCTATAGTGGGCTGCTTAGGAGAGGTATAAACAGGTTTGGGTAGGATACTTGATTTTCGGGGAGGCAGAGTAGTTTCCTCTAGGGCGGAAGCTTGGTGCATGTCTACTTCAAAAGGGTGAGCTCAAGACGGCCACTGATATTGTTTCCCCCCCACCTTGACCTTTTTAAGATTTTCCACGCCATCAACATTGCAACCTATTTTCTACTATCCTTTTTTCTTCTCGGACATGGATGCTCAGTATCCTTTTGCCTCCCGCGACGATATTTGGCGCGTTTTTGAAGAACTGAAGGAGCTCCAAGCCACGCAGTTTGAGCAGGCGGAAAGAATTGCACGGCTTGAACGGCGGAGAGACGAGGATGCAAGGTTGAAAAGTGTTTGGGGTCCATTATCACCTTTTCCTAATTCTGTTGGAGGTACAGTACCTACAGGTATGTTGGAACAAGCCACATCTGATACTCGGTGGGAATGCGATTAACGAAAACTGACCTGACTCTCGCCACGCCTGCAGAACCCGTATTCCATACCTCCGCGGACACATTCAAAGGCTTTGACCAAGGCCAGCACCACGGTGTAGTGAGCTCTATGGGCATCGAAACTGAAGAGGAGCCGAGACGGGGGACGTCTAGGGCAAATAGTGTCCGATTTGACGAAAGTGCGATTCATGGATATTATGGGCAAACCAATCGGTCAAGCAGCGAGATTCCCCTACGTACCGGGAGCGGCATGGGGAGCCATCCCTTGACTGAGAGGTCTCTGTCGCATCGCTCTGATGGGAGGCAAAGCTCCTCGGGGCACTCTCACCACTCAGTCCGTACGAATAGCCTCGGCCTCGAGACCGCAAGCAGGATGATGAGTTCATCCATTGGCGGCTCACCTCTCATACCACCGCCTGGGCTGTTCCTCTTGGGCCCTGTGCCAGCGGTCATCCGGTGCTGGCTCACCACAAACTTTTCCAATGATTCCCTGTTGTACGCGGCTGTCTGCTCTGGGTCATATTCGTCATCTTTGGGCTATTCGCTGATCCGAAAGTTCGGCCTAGAGGATCATGTAATGCAGGAAGACGACATTCAAATCATCAAACTTCCTATGTATTTACCGGAGGCTATTGTCCACCAGACATCCTCCCGGTCTAATAGCCCAATGCCCCAAGTGCCCACTTTGACCATTCGGTTTCTTGTGCACCATGTCGATCCGAGTGATAGTTCCATCCAGATCATTATAGGGAGCGATATCCTTCGCTCCCACAATGCTGATGTGCTATTCTCACAAGACAAAATTATTATGGTAGATGACGAGAGAAACAAGATCTCGATCCCTCTTGTACGCCCAGAGGATGACTCGACGTTCAAATTTCTAAGTACTGCATCGAGAGTCACCCGTCATTGGTCCGCTGGTCGGCCACTAGATTCTGAGGTTGATCATGTTGAAGCCAATGGTCATTCTACCGTTGGCGTTATTGGAAAGCCCTCTAGCCTGCCTCAACAATCCGTATCTGCCCCACCGTCGGTTCGGGATTCACTTGAAGCATCGGATAACATACATGCTACTCCCGTGTCAGAAATTCAAGGGCACCCAAAGCAGCCGGATGCCCCTCAAAGCCAGAACAAAGACATGCCTGCGTCCGAACCAGAACCAACAGTCCCTCTAAGGACAGAGCCAGCCGGAGTCTGGGGCTCGTGGAAACGCGACACTAAGCCCGATCTCAACTCAGCCGGTGCTGTGAAACCTTCCTCCCGAGGCCGTACCATGAAGGTATTACGGCCAACCAAGCCTGCGAACCGAACCATTTCAGCCACCAGTATCCCTAGCAGCAGCGTTGTTGAGCTCTCTGCATCAACGCCGGCTTCTCATCTTGCACCCGCCGTAGCATCGCCTGATGGGAATCGGGCAGGGAAGCAGCTTACCCCCAACCCGATTGGAGGTGCCTCTGCGTTTCCGTGGCTTAATTCATGAGACACTCAGCGGGTTGTGGTGGGCTCTGGATGAAACATATCAGAGCCCATTACATCTTGCTACGGATTCCACCAGGTCTTATTGTTCTTTAATTGGTAATTGGGGAAGCCCCACAGTATTCTTCGCACAGGGCTGAAGTAGGCTGCACTGTAACATGAGTCGTTTGGCTGTGTAAAGTTTTGGATGAGATTCCTGTCACATATTGTCGTACCCACTTGTCCTATATGATAGCAGGATTCTTCGCGCAGCCAATCAAGATATCAATTATGTTGTCTTTACATTGACAGGTAATAAATTTGTAGGCATATATTTACACATGGGTATTAATTGGGAACAAAGTAGATTTCTTGAATCAAGTGGATCGAGATCTCTGTAATTGGAAATGGATTTTTTGTGGAGAATGCATTATTAGAAGCTGAAGTTCAAGGAAGCATTCCTAATTTATCTCTGTTCTCACCCATTCAACCTATATGATGCCTTGACTAGGTGCATCCTTTCACACATTCTTGGGGTTCCAATAAACCACTCAATAATAATGAATTGTGTGGACAAGGATGATGAAACCTCCAATTATTGCTGTTATAGGAAGCTTGGTATGCTTGAACACATATTAGCAATCGGTGAAAACGACGGGTGTTTGAAAAAGGCTCCTAATGAAATCAGATCAAAGCTAGAAAACTAACTGCATAAATCGAAATATAAAATGAATGAAAATAAAAAAAAACAAACATGACCAGTTGACTTGAATCTTCCATGCCCATTCCAGCCACCCCGTTCTCAATTGGGGTCAAGCAGTCTAATCCTTCACCTTCACAGAAGCACCTATTTATATGTCTGGTCTTTAGCCTCCTGAGTTCCCCGCATTAATCTCCTTCTTCATGCTAAGCCACTACCGACACGGATGCGCAAAAAAAAGCTTTCCTTGGGGGTTCGTGTTTCAAGTGGGAGCAAACCACTCTCGCCCTTCATGGATCAATGTCGGTTTTACATTAATGATGAATCAATGTTACGTTTTTCCACTTGAAGAGTTCATGCTGATACCCACAAGCTACATACCCAAAGATTCGAATCAGCCTGAAGGTTGAGATGAAAAAAGCCTCTTCTTCAGCAGCATTGCCGGACCGGCGGCCCGATGGGTATTTCGCGCTAAATATCCTTATTTGATCGAATTAGATTAATTGCGGAGTGCTAGCCTCTTGCGAAAAGGACGGAAAGAGAAAGTAGATAGTTAAGAGGTATATAAGTCATGAGTCTTCTCAGGATAAAAGACAAAAAATAGAGGTGGAGTCAGTTAGGAGATATCTGATCAAATTGACAGCCTCAATTAACCAACACAAAACATCATGAAGGCTACTTTTGCATTCCTTGGTCTTGAGCTGCTAGCTTCGGTGGCTGCATACAAGGCTACAACGACTGTGAGTAGTGCCTCTAGATATGGAAGAGCATGAGATCTAACGAGGAATTGTTATAGCGTTACTACGACGGCCAGCAGGGTGCTTGCGGATGTGGCACCTCCTCCGGTCTCTACTCGTGGCAGGTGAATACCGTCTCCAAGCCTCTTGTTGCTTTTCTCACACGATTTCTTCTTACTGACATGGAGCGTGATGTGATCTAGCTCGGGATCTCTAGCGGCGTTTATACGGCCGCCGGCTCCCAGGCTCTCTTTGATACCGCCGGCGCGTCCTGGTGTGGCGCAGGATGTGGTAAATGTTACAACTTGACATCAACGGGCAGCCCCCCTTGCAGTGGCTGCGGAACCGGTGGTAGGGCCGGCGAGAGTATCATCGTTATGGTGACCAACCTGTGTCCCTACAACGGCAACCAGGTGTGGTGCCCCAACTCTGGCTCCACCAATCAATACGGCTACAGCTACCATTTCGATATCATGGCCCAAAATGAGGTGTTTGGTGATAATGTGGTTGTAGATTTTGAGCCAGTTGCCTGTCCTGGCCAGGCCACCACGGATTGGCAAAGCTGTGCTTGCTACGGAAATACAGCGACAGATCAAACACCTGTTGGGTTGACCTCCGGTAGCAGTGGTTCATCTTCCACTTCCTCTTCGTCAAGATCTACCACTACCACCACCACAACAGCGGCAGCCACTACCACGAATTCCTCTGGTGGAACCCAAGCTCTCTATGGGCAGTGTGGAGGCAATGGATGGACTGGTCCCACCACTTGTGCGTCTGGAAAATGTGTAAAGCAGAATGACTGGTATTCTCAATGTTTGCCATAGAGAAGTAGAAGGCGCATGAGAAGTGTTTTGGTTTTAAAAATGAGATATGACTTTGCTGTAGGCTCCTTTGTTTTGTTCCGCCTTTACTCTCTCTCTCTCTCTCTCTTTTTTTTTTCTTTAACCCTTGTCTTTCATGTATCAAGCCGGTGGTTTGATATCCACTGTATATTTTTCTAAAGAGGCAGCAGTTACACATCTTTAAATGATCCGTTCTATTAGAGGATCACCTAGATTTGCATCACCCTCTTTGTGAATATGCCGCAGATTAGGAATTTAAAGCAAACAAATCTAGATAAAACTAATAAGTATAAAATAAGAAAATTTCTGATTTACCATCCTTTTTCTTATATTCATTCACTTGACCTCTTTTGCCACCTATAAATACCTTAAAAATTTCTACTCCCCCTCACCTTCTCTTCCTTCCACCATCTATCAGCTCCTATCCACCATGGAAAAGTGTGTCGCTACAATCTACTTTACTTTTATAGAGTAAGTATACAGCAAACCAAATCACCAATGAAATAATATCTGACACCGACATGAAAGTCGTCAATTTCCCTTATATATTATCACCTCTTAAAATACGCCAATCCGTGGCATCTAAATTCAGATTCGTTTCTATACCTACCCACTACAAATTGCAACTAGGCAATTGGCAATTGGCAAAAATCCTGAAGCAAATAATGACGACTACATACTATGGAGAAATGGTTGGTTGAGTACAGAAAGTGTTGGAAATGACATTTAAATATGTTTTTGCAACAGAATTTCACAAATGGTAAGTTTACTTTCTATAATTATTTTTATCTTGCCTTCTAACATAATGATTAGGTGCTGTGCTTGCCTACCACTATCCTACCATACCGATCTATACATCAAACCAATATGAACCAGTATGATCCTCCTGACCCTCCCTCCTAGAGAAAAGAAGATATAGATGAGTTTTAGTTGAACTAAATCCGGCACCACAGTTTAGAGCTTTAAAGTATAGTACAGCACTGCATTAGCCTTTAATCAGCGATCTACGGCTTTACATCCCCCTCACCTTAAGATATTGCAATTACATAGTACGAACGATTAGGTATTTTGGTGCCTTTCAATGCCTTCTATCCGCAGGACGTCGAAAAAATCGAGTTCTTATCGATTTATCTGGCGCTTACCCTCGATTTGACTTTTGAAATATCACTAGACGCAGGCAAACCTGCTTCTTCTCCTGTTCTATATGTGCAGATACAACTGTGCATATAGTTCCGCATATATATTAACACAGACTCCAGGGGAATTGGGAGGAACGGGGTAAATTCTGCTCGACTAGTAGAAAGTACTATTCCACAGCTAGAAGTGGAAAATTAATTTTCTACGCTGACAGGATCCACCATCTGGATTCTACATTCCTACCGGAAATATAACGAAACGAAAATTTGAAGCTGTTTAATCGAAGAGAGTGAAAGTGAAAGGAGAGTCGGATTCCGGCGTAAACGTCGTGGCGGAAATGGGAGGAAGCCCCCAACTAGAAGGCAGAAACTTCGTGGTAGCGAAACATTCCAAGCCACACCATCATGGTATGCCATGATATTTATATAAGACGAACTATAAAGAGCATTTATGAACCTCCGTGAACCTCGGAGACTTTTGGAATGCCACGACACCACCAGCGTTGTGTTTATTGACGCTATGAGGCGCATCAGTATCAAGGTGTCCAGTCATACTCGTGACACTTCCTCCATTGACAATCCCAGGCAATGGATTGTTGGCTTCTATCTAATACTAGCACGTGCTAGGGTCCGGGCCTCTTTTTGCGAGGATTCAGACAGACAGAAGAACTTAGCAATCCAATATGACCTTGAATCTCTCACCCTCTGAGGAGTTCGAAATTATACCCAAATTTTTCTTACGCAGATGATGAGAACCTACAGGTATATACCTGAACCTATACCTACCTAGGTAGTAGCGGTAGTTTGCTACTATCTGTTATTTATCAAGATATACTATCCAGTCCACAAACGTATACCACGGATCATCTATGATCATCTACCATATCCTATGCATGTTGCCCCTCACAACCCTACTCAATCTTTATGGAGGTGACCTCCATCTGCACCGATACTGCCTGCCCCTCTTGGTGACCTAGTTTCTGGCGGAGAGCTTTTCCTGGTCGCACCAGCCCGCCCGGCGCTGGGGGTTGGACCGGATTCTCACCATCTGCTGGCCCAGGTATTCTTCCATCGACGGGAGATCCAAGGCGAAAATAGCGAGTTTGGGGAAGAGTGGCGGTGGTGGTGTCCTTGCCATGAAGGGAGAGAGAAGGTATTAGTCTGCCATAAGACAGAAATGTGCTGGTCATTCATACGAGGCAGTGGTTCGGACAGATTCAATTACTGGCCAAAAATGGTTATTGAATGCGGCTGGAGCGAAACTGCTCATGTAGAGCAAAGCTCGAGCGTGACTGCCGCTGGTGGTTGCATTTGGATGGGGATATAGAGGCTGCGTACTACTAAGTCGAACTTTGGCAGGAGCAACAATTTGAGCTAAAAAGCACCATGAGCTTTGGGATTCATCAAATTTCGCCTGATCTACTATTTCAGCCCAGGAACTTGGTCCAACATAATGTTACAATGGGCAACCCGGAAACCTTCTTATAATACGCCTATTTCCGATCAACCTAGCTATTGGGCACACAAGCATGGGAAAACATTCAACAGTTTCAACAAAGAATATTCCTTAAATTTGGTTCCATCGGAGGCATGCATCAGGATAATCGTATCAAAGTATAAGCACGGGCTAATAGAGGTACTCTGCCCATTTCTCTGTCCCATTACCTCATTTTGATCCTCTCCTTTACCCTTTTTTTTTTTTTTTTTTTTTTTTTTCCCTACGATCGATAGGCGCCGTTATGAGCACCAGCAGTTCCCAGGCTGAAAACCCCGGCTTCCATGCCATTAATAGACAAACAGGGGAGAATATAATGTATAACAACTTGACATTCCTGACTGCCCACCCTCCCGATGTCCTTCCAGGGAGCCGGATCGTTGCCATGTGTGGGATCACAGATATCGATGACCAGGAATTGCCACAAGCTGATGGAAGGTTTATTAGCCACTTCCACCTCTTCCGCCTCTTCCACCACCTCTTCCACCACCTTTTCAACCCCAGAAGTATAGCCCCTTTCATTAATCAATGAGTTTCATTTGGTTTCTTCTTGCCATTCTCTTAGTTCTTGATGCAACTAACACATCTACAATATAGGTATCTATACCTCCAGCTAGGTATGGCTCGCCTGCATAGAGTCAAAGGAGCTTGTGGAGAAGTACACTGAATTCGCCCATGGGGATTCCCAAAAGGAACGCCGGGTTGTTATTGATAAAGATATTCTCCCCCCGATAGAGATTGCCGGCAATCCATGCATAGTTCGTAGCAAGGTGCTCCTAGAACAGTTTGTAAAGATGGTGGAGGAACAGGCTAGATTTGCCAAAAGTGAAAATCAAACATTGATCATCCTCATTTTCGGCCATGGAATGAAGGATAATTCTGCAGTTATGATAGGGAATGACGAGGAGCATGATGACTTTGCATTGAGTATTGATAGGCTCCAGCGAGCAAATTCAAAATCAGTTGATGCTATGTTAATGTTAATTTCTTGTTACACTAAGGGTTGGTTAATTCACCCCAAGTTGAGCTATGAAAAGGCACTCAATATTACTGGTATTGCGGCATCAGGACTGAATAGCTAAATAAGATCTTGGACAGTGAGTAGGAGTGTTGTTGGCCGTGCATGCAGGAGCATCATTGTTTTGGTGGGTTTGAACCAACTAATCAACATTGAGGAAGCGGAGGGCGCCGAGGAAAGTGTAAAGGTGCACCCGACTTATGGTAGCTTGGTAACGTCAATTTACAATGTCGCTAACACAATGGACAGCAAGTTTATTTGTTTTTCAGCAAAGGATGATGATTGGGCAGCCTACTGGTGTAAGAGGACGGGTGCACTCCTAGCGGCCTTTAAGGATCGATGGGCCTTGCTGAGAGAAACCCCCCCAGTTACTGTGTAAACTACAGAAGATGCACGCAATATATCCAACCCAACCAGGCGGGTTGGTTCACTGAAGAAAACTTTTTGCATTTGGTTTCTGGTGAGCACCTTGATACTAAACCTAGTAGTGATAATTTAAGCCTCTAATATAGCTTTTCATAGTTTGTTAATTTAATTCTTCTGTGGAAGCCCAAAGTTTCAGACTGCAAAAAAGGTTCATTGGATGCTAACTAAGGTAGTTTGCCGGCTCTATATGATGAAGGAGGCAGACGAATATGTGAGGGCAATGGGCCTTGGGTTTGCATCCTGTGTGGGATACTTAAG
Organism: Aspergillus haitiensis; assembly: GCA_027569155.1. Lineage (NCBI taxonomy): Eukaryota > Fungi > Ascomycota > Eurotiomycetes > Eurotiales > Aspergillaceae > Aspergillus > Aspergillus haitiensis. Next base: position 30,688 of record JAPDEO010000058.1, on the reverse strand, counting down.
TTTTAGGCCCAATCATGAGATACTAGCTGCCTGACATATATTTGCCTGGAGCCATCTGATCCAGAAAAAAACTAGCTACCCAGGCTGATTGGACCATTCCTAGCTTGTGAAAGCTGAGGTACTGGAGTACCTGGCAATAGTTCTTTCTCTGCGGTGCAACTCTAATGAAGAGATTCTTGAGAAAGTAAACCAAGTATTACAGTGTTTATATACAGCTCCCTCCCTTTGTTCCCTGGTCTCCTCCTTTGAATTTTGGCTCTCTGACTAACTTGTTATATGTAGGGAACGAGCTTAGGGGAAACAATCTCATTCAATATATTTTTTTTTGGGGGGGGGGAATAAAATCATTCACCACCCTCGGGTTATGCCAAAGTTGAAGGAGTGTGTTGGTGCTCTGAGTGATCTTGGACACCACCTTCGGGTCCAAGTCAAAGCCCTCGCCCTGTCCCCACGTTACCGGGGATACTTTACAGTCGGGATAGACGAAATCCCAACACTCTGAGTGACATCGTACGGCAGGCCATAGCTAGCACTCCGCAAGTAGACATCGGGCGTGGGCCAACGGAGAACCAGAATTGTAGCCTATCCAGGAACTAGAACCATGATTGCTTTATACTCCATCCTCTATTGACCTTAGTTTAGGAGTGAGACAGACATATCGCTGCAATAGTCACAACCCCTTTATATAGGAGGTGAAGGCGGTGTTGGCGTTGATACGAGTCAGGTTATCAAGGCCATTGTCGCAGGAATGGACTTGGTCCACCGCAAGCATGACATCAATCGCCTTGAAAACTGAGCACTTCCCGCTGTCGCCAATGATCTAGTCTACGCTTGGGGCCTTTCCATTACCACTATTACAGGATAATGTCCGACTTCACGCTCACACTGATGACCAGTAAGGGGCTCCAGAACCTTCCAATAACTTTGCGCACGCAGCATGCCCAGACACGTAGGGAATCATAATATGTCAGACTCTCCTTTGATGCACTGCCTTCTCTTGCCGGTAAAACACACCTCTCTTACCTTTTCGTCGTCTCGGGGCCACAGCGTGCGAAGTGCGTTGTTCCGAAAGGTCTTGTAGATATGAACAAGTCTTTGCTGGCCAAATTACAGCCGCCCCCTCTTGGAGTTGATTCAACCAAAGCATGTGGTACCAATTAACTCTGCTGGATTGTCGACAGTAACAATGATGATACTATTACCAGAAGAAACAAACACTATTAATAGCTCTCCATCCGGCAATCTCTTCAGACGGACAATCTCCGTGTCTTTTCAATGCTCTCTGCAGGCTCCCCGCAATTTCGCCAAGACTTGTCCCCCCTGACGATATGAGCACCAGACCACAAGTCTTCTTGGCAGGTCTCACACGCAAAGAATTTTCCGGGGCGGGAATACATTCTTCGAGTCAGTCCTGCATCAAACGGGGGGGAGACAAACAGCTTGAATGGACGGACGGTCTAATTTGACGGCCTTCGTATTAAGTTGACGGAATATTGTCGATTGTGGACCACGCACCGTTTTGACACCTCATCCGAGGCTGTGCACACCTACCGAGAGTCACTCCAGAAACGAAGGAGCAACTAAGAAAACATGGTATTGGACGAAGTAACAAGTAAGTACACATCATGTTCCTCTATCATTTGGGCTCCTACATTGCAAAGAACTACTCAGCGTATGCACCTGCAGCACTAAATCATTTGTTCTCTTAGTGCAGGAACCCACCCTGTTTTAGAATCGAACTTGCGATATCACTAGTGGTCTCGGCGCCCCAGAACAGGACTGTCTACTGTGTAGTTAGTAACTCCCTGATACATATTATCACTGTTTCACATCCTTCCCCCCACCGGCATAATACTTGATAGAAAAATAATAGAGCAAAAAATGCCGAAATAAGAGTAGTCACCAACAATTATTCCACTACAAGAAACCCTCCGAAGAGGATATTGATCCGGGCGCCACTATCTTGGCGGCTCTAACACCTGAAGCACGCTACAATCTATTTGACGTAGTGCATGCCATGGACCCTCAAAGGATTATAGTTAACTCCCTCAAAAACACTCGTGGTTCCTATGACGATCCGGATCATGATTGGAGGGAACCAGGTTAAGCGCTTCTCCGTCCCAAGAACTGGGCATTTCTCCCGGCTGCTCACGAGTAGTGACCTCCCTAACCTACCTAGGGACCTTAATCTATGAGCGATTATGAAACGAGTTGGTTGTTTTATCCATTCCTGTCACTATTGATCCACCAATCGTCATGGATTTTCATGAACATGACTCTAGTTCCCTCCCCTCGACTCAAGTATCGAACTACCTACGTATGTATTTATATCAGTGATATAGACCCGACCCAACCCTTTGAATGAATCCTATATCTATATCTATACCATCAATTATTTCTTCCTTTCTCCCCCCCCTTCCTCCTCCTCCTCCTTCCCAGAAAAGAAAACTCAATCACAGGTTGATCATGTTCTCGAAAATCGCCTCCGCATCCTTGTTCTTCCTTCCAACAGCCCTAGCATGTCTAGGCTGGGAGGGAGGTGTCCCGGTCCCCACTGCCTCACACACAATCAGTTCCCCAATCGTCGTCGGCGCCGGTCAAACCTTTGATGCCGGATGGGCCAAATACGACCGCGGTTCCGGTGCCTGCGGGGACGGCGAAGGCGGGGATGCTGACGCCGTCTTCCTTGTGCAAGCAGGCGGAACTTTGAAGAATGTCATCATCGGTAAGAACCAGATGGAGGGCGTTCACTGTCTGGGCGCCTGTAACTTGGAGTTTGTCTGGTTTGAGGATGTTTGCGAAGATGCGATTACGATTGTAGGTTTTTTCTCCTCCCTCCCTCCCTCAACAATGCCACCAATCCCTATTCTATATACTAACAGCCTACTTTAGAAAGGTGACAAGGCCGGCCAACAGAGCTGGATCATCGGCGGTGGAGCCTACCATGCCAGTGACAAGATCATCCAACATAACGGTTGCGGTACAGTGAACGTAAGGCCATCCATCCATCCCCTTCTATATATACCTTTTTTTTTTTTTTTTTTTCCCTTAATGGACAACCCCAACCTACCAAAATTGGAAGGAAACCCTAAAAACTAATCCGTTTCCTTAGATCATCAACTTCTACGCAGAAGATTACGGAAAGGTGTACCGATCCTGTGGTAACTGCGACACACAATGCAAGCGCAACGTTTATGTCGAGGGTGTAACCGCCAGAGATGGAGGTGAAGTAGTCGGTATCAACTCGAAATATGGCGATACTGCTACTTTGAAGAATGTTTGCACGGATGCAGACCATCCTTGTGTCTTGTATGATGGGTGTGCTGGTGACTGTGAGCCTAAGAAAATAGGCTACTGCTCTGGTTAAAAATCCTCGGTCGTCCAGCTTTGGAGGGAAAGAGGGCGGAGGATGGAATTTTATTTACCTAACCTAACCACCGCGAGCTTTGTGTACGGGGGGGGATGAGTTGGAAAAAGATTGAGAAAAAGGAAAAAAAAGAGGGCCGGGGGGGAATACTTTACCACCCTCCCTACCTAATCTACTTATTATTATCATTCATTTCTTTCTTTCGTTCTGCTGCAGGACTGATGGATACTGGTTGCCATTCTTACTTCCTACCTACCTAGGCAGGCACGGGGCTAGATTGGGTTGAATGATTAGCCTAGTACTTACCATCAAAAAAAGGGTAGATACCTATTATCTCGGTCCTATATCAGGTTTAATCTTAAAAATATAGCCTTTTGTTGATATGTATTCTTGTTGTATTTATTTCTCTTGCCTTAAAAGGAGCCGTGTCGCCAAGCCAAATAGAAAGACTATCTATCCTCTTTCTCATGTTTAAGGATATACTGTAGCTATGTAGTATAGTCAGTATAAAGTTTTTTATATTGCAATGATGATACTCTAAAAAGATATAGTGGTGTCGGAGAAAAAAAAAAAAAAGGGATTGATTCATGTTCCATAAGCTCATTGATATCATATTGCTCAAAGATAGACTCGCCAAAAAAGTACGTAGCCCAATAGATGAGACGGTGGATGCCAAAAAAAAGCAAAGAGAAAAAGTTATGAAAAAGGGGGGAGGGGAATCAATTATAGGAAAAAAAAAATACCGCCTAGAAATGGAGGCAAATAAACTCAAGAGTGAAAAAAAGTACATTGATGCATAATTCAGAGAGGAATTTAAAAAGCAAAGGAAAAAGAATAAAAAAAAAAAAAATACAAATAACACATATAGGAAAAAAAAAATTGAAATACAAATCATTAATCCTACACCAAATTTCTTGAACTAGTCATTTCTCCATATCGTCCTCTTCCTCTCGTGGTATCATAAGCGTTGACAACTCTCATTTGTCCACCTTCATCAGCTTGACTAAATGCATAACCACGCTGCTTCCGCATACGCTGCACTTGTCGAACCTTGCGAATGGCCTTCTGGAACTGCTCCATGCGCGGTCGGTAATCTTGCACGTTGTATTTCTGGATCTCCTGCACATGGTGGTAGTGTTGTGGATAGTACATCCGCTTAATATACTTCCAGGCGTAGTCCCGAAGGAGACATATACAAGGAAGGACAACGGCCATCAGGTAGAAGACGGGAGAGGAGAAGAGACGGGGGATAGTGCCGTAATACTCAAATGAGAAGCCGATAGCTGGCGCGGCATAGCCGTACGCAGGAAGGAAGGCGAGCCAGATAATCATTGATCCAGGTATGGCGATGAAGGTATACTTTGTCCAAATGTTAGTGATTAGGGCGGCCTTTCCTAGCACTGTAGCGAGGACAGCAGTGTACAGAGCTTCTCCCCAGACCCAGTGACCAGCGATCTTACCATCGCCCTGTGGAAGGTCGTTGAGGAAGATCAGCTCCGACACAATGTAGAGTAATAGAGAGTGGTAGAACCCGTTTAGGATCCATGACCAGAAGCTGTGTTTCTTGAAAAACATCCCCTTCTGTCCCAGCTGGTAGAGTTGGGGATATCGATCCAAGAGTCGAGCAGATATGAACTGATCACAGATTCCCATCGCAAATGGTGGAAGCACAGTAAAAAAGACGTTGTAGAATGAGAGGGTCCAGGATTCGTAGATGACTTGGCCGGAGAATGCATTTTGGAAAGAATACTGCAGGGTGATTAGCTCCAGGACGAAATGAATAACCGAAAGGCTGTCTTACCCAGAATTGTGTCATGTACAGTGCAATATTTTTGTAGAAAGAATATAAAATGACTCGACTAATACGATGATAGCTCCAGGCACCGTGTACAAGAAGCAATTTTCGAAGATAACGAAATTGGGCAATCGAGACATCAGCGGACCGGGCGGCTTGGAGACCTTCAACACCACTAATACCGACACCAACGTGGGCAGCTTGGATCATAGAGACATCATTGGCGCCGTCACCGATGGCGAGAAGAAGAGATTTTAAATGGCGTTTGACAAGCTTGACAACAAGAGCCTTCTGGAGAGGAGAGACGCGACTAAAGGAGGAGGGGCGTTTAGCTTTTTACTTGTTTGTTTGGCGGCCCCCGGGGGGGGGGTTAGAAGAAACAAGAAACCTCTTCACTTACCAGCAAACCACCGCCTTACACAGGACTGCCAAGTCTAAAAACATTTTCTCCATATCTTTCTCAAGCGCGAATGTGAGGGAACGACCGTCAATGATCAACGCTAGAGCTTCGCCTTCTGTCTGACTTTGAACGGCTTGAAGTTTCTTTGATAAATTATCTCGGGTCGCTTGGGCATTTTCTTCATTAACAATTAAAAGGGTCATGTCTTCAGAAATGAGCTTGCATGACATGCCGATATTGATTGCAGTTTCTTGTCGGTCACCAGTCAATACCCAAATCTTAATTCCTGCTGTTTGCAGGGTATGGATAGTATCTGGGACACCATCCTGCAACCGATCCTCGATAGCGGTAGCACCTAGGAGATAGAAATCTTTCTCAATCAGCTCGGAGGCCTTATCAAGCTCATCAGCACGATTTCCACCAACTGTTGTTGCCGCCTTGTCATAAATTTGGTACCACTGTTGGAATTCTTCTTCGGGGACTTCACGCATTGCCAAACACAAGGTTCGCAGTCCATCAGAGGCATACTCCTCAAGATGCTGTAAAGTTGCTTCTACGCTTGGGTTGTCTTGGTTCAAGCGTTCGAGAATAACAGTGTCGGCGCCTTTAGTATAGATGCGAATCTTTCCATCTGGGCATCGGAATATTGTTGACATTCGTTTCCTAGTGGAGTTGAACTCACAGACAGCCAGGAGCTCATATTCATACTCTTGACCATGGGCAGTAAAAATCACAGACCTAGGCTTTCGGTTGGTGAAACGATATCCAAGCGTGGCTGCTCCTTCAACTAGGGCCCCTTCATCTGGAGACGCGGCTTGGTATTTAATCTTGTCTGGCTCCGCTTCCGATCGTTCGGGAATCACAGTATGGCACACGGCAAGGAGTGTAAGGAAGTGATGGATGACATCCCCACTGGGATGAGAATTGAGATTCTCTCTGAGTCGTTTGAAATCATGGACTCCGACCTCTGTTCCATCTTCCACCGTAGCTCTTCGGTCCTCTGGAACGTCCTCTCCATATTGAATGCCAGCTATTGAGCATTGTTTAAATTCCATCATGTTGCAAGTAAGGGTACCAGTTTTGTCAGAGAAAATATACTCAATTTGACCCAGTTCTTCAACTAATGAAGAAGTTCGGCAGATAGCTGGTGTATCTGTGGCATCGTAGTAGATATCAAGATCAGAATTAATCAAGAATGCTTGGGCATACTTGACGATTTCGATGGTGACGAAAAGAGAGATCGGCACAAGATTCGAATATAGGACCCAGTAGGTAAATATATCCATGATAAATTGTTTACCAGCATTCACGTCGCCGTAGTCAAGGTAAGTCAGCTTCTCACGCTGGGTTCGGCGAATAATCAGGTCTCCCACTGAACTGACGACACTCAATGCGATGAGGATGCTAACCAACATTAAAATTTGGATGTTGACCATGCGTTCGACGGCCGTGCGTTTGATCGGAGTTGCCGTCGCATTCCGCATCAGTTTCGTCTCGTGGCCGGTGAAAACGACTATACCGTGGATCCAGGGGGTGTTGCGCAGTGTTGCTCCTCGAAGAAGAAGCTGGTCCGGTGCTAAAGGAAGTTCCTTCTCTCCGCCCCCTGCGTGCATTGTCAGTGTAGCCTCATAGGTGTACAGGCTGCTATTGGGCTGTTCCGATCGAACGCGGCCGCTTAACCGACTGAGGTCCGCTGGGCTCACTAAATGAGCAGTTTCCGGGATGGCTTGTTTGATTTTCAGGTTAGTTTCACCGTCAAGATTCGCCGTTTCTATATAGCATAAACCCTCGGGTTCGGAAGATGCCAGGAGCACCAAGTCGGCGGGGAAAGGCTGCTCTGATTCGACCCGTACAATATCTCCCACAGCGACATCGATCCATTTGGTGTCATGAAATGCTGATCCTTTCAAAACTTGTGTTTTCGAATTGTTCAGTGACTTATCTGAGTTCCTGCGTTTATAATCCTCAACCAATTCCTTAATCGCAGACACGAGCAACACAACACACAACGGTCCAATTGTGGTATATCTATTTGTCGGCGACACATCCGGGATCTGCTGCAGGACTGCAGTGAACAAGAAGAACAAGTTTGCGTACTTTGAAAATTGCTCAAACAAGAACTTAGGAAGGAACGTGACAATGTTGTACTTGGCCGTAGACACATGGTTATCGACGTATTTGTGGGAAGCATTGGCGGGTGGGTTGTTCAGAACGATCATACGAGGACCAAGAGTGGATGGGTCTACATTGCCCCGTCCAAATCCAAACTTGAACGACGATTTTTTAGCTTTCCTTCGACCTGGCGCGCTGGGTGCCTCGGAATTCGTACTATCCACCCGTGCTGCTCGAGCGCCAGTTTCAGTCAGTGGCAGGTCCATCTCCGAATACTCCTGTTTCATGCCCAGCATGTGCTTGGCTCTGCCCATGAACCCGCCCCCAAGACTTAGTATGCTATTCCGCTCATTGGTTTTCCGGACACGATGGTCGGAATCCATCGGGTCGTCCCCCGCTGTCATGTCGTAGTATCCATGTGTGGCACGCTCGTCATCATACTCATCGATAGAATATCGTCGGTAGTTGCTCAAGTCAGAGGTCTGGGTGAAGGTGCGGGAAACATTATGGCCGGAGTAGGGGTCAGCCATATACGCGCCGGCTTGAGCTGGGGGATGCGCAGAACTTGTCGCGTGGGCGCCGGAGTGAGAATGGGCGTTTCCACCGACGAAACTATCGTAGGAAACTGAGGGTCGAGGTTGGGGCTGGTCGGAGTCGTCGATGTTGTATTGCTGCAAGAGATGGTCATCATTGACGGGTGGACGTTGGCCCGTGTTGTATATAGGAGCCGACTCCTCTAACAATAGGTCATCATCGCGGCCAGCGGCTGGATGACGACCTGGCGGCCTACCGCTGGCCATGATGGTAGTCGTTGGCGGACGCCGTCACAGTGGAGGGTGTTCTACACTACCCCTAGAGCATCGATTTCGGGGGGGGGGAGGAGGGAGGTAGGTGGGGATCTTGGACGGTTTGCTGTGATTGGAAGGGGAGGTATTGGGAAAAAGGGAGGATCCAGCTCACGGGGAACATGCAAGGAAGGATAGGAGAAAAAAAAGGAATAGAATGGAGGAGGTTGGTGGAGGGTAGGCAAAAAGAAGAGATAGTGGAGAGTGAGCGGAAGGACAGATGAAGGAGCTTCCGGTATTATTGATGATTATTGCCTAGAGGAGGTTTTAGTGGTTGGGTTTGTTTTTTGGGGGGCAGTGCTGCTGTGGTTCCGCTAGGTTTCTTTTTCCCCCCCAAAAAAGTGGCTGACATGAAACCAATTGAAACAAAATTGTTGTTTGTATTATTTTCAGATGCTATTCTTATAATTATCTTTTTACTGATTGATAATTGATAATACACAGGGAAGTTTTATTATTGGAACTGCTTTCTTGGCTGATAAGAATAATTTTACATGGCATAATGTCAACTGGACACTCTACGAGGTACACAGGATACCAGTGTGCATCCTCCCAGTCATCATATCATCGTTCGTGTTGCCTTTAGGGGGCCGAGAACGGTTTTTCCTACCTCTTCATCGAATGCTTCTGTCTCCGCGTATGACCAGTCCGTTTGACATCAATTGTAGTTACGTATGGTCGGGGGATTTTCATCTCTCGAGCTGCAGCTGCTGCCCCGTTTCCTTCAGTAAAATGCCAAGAACGCATTACTATGGATACCAGAGGGTCTCATTGACCAGCCAAGGCCTATCAATATTTATACATGAAATGAGCTTTGGCTTCTATTTTCTTTTTTACCACCAGCAAGTTTTTTTTAAGAAAAGTCATTAGGTATTTTTTATGTTCATGTACTCTAGCAAGTCTACGCAAGCATCACCGATCATTTTCCGCTCTTGACTGCTCCACCATGCCAGTCTTTGCCCGTTTGGCAAGATCAGCTTGCAGGGCCTTGTCGATAATGCCGTTGATCTCTTTCACTTTGTCCAGTGCGACCGTCGTTTTCGTGACGAACACCATGGCATCCACCGGGGAGCCGGAGAACTTGGACAGATAGCACACATCTCCTGCGTTATTCATGCCTATCACCACGTCTGCCTCCGATGCTTGCTCCTCTTTCCGGGTCGCATCTAAAACTACCCGTTTTCCTTCATCAAAGGTATTGAATGTGACCGAAAGGGGTTTGTGGGTGATATTGAGGGGAACCGGGACTCGCTCGTCCAGCCCGTAGACAATGACCTGACCGTCCTTGACCACAGCATCCGGACGGCGAAAGTGCTGTAAGCCGGCCATAATTCCAATACAAGATGCATCGATTAGATTTCCATCATAGTTTGTAATGTGCACATCTGCTCGTATGCTCCAACAGCTGACGCCTTTGAGGACACAAAGAGATTCCGTGTCGAGGGCGTTCGAGTGGCGGATGACACGGTCCAATACGTTGGTGACATATGTTTCAAGGTCTCCTTGTCTATCAACGTCCAACACTATCAGTTCCAAATCCATGAGTTACAAGGAGCTAGCGGCAAACCATACCGGCCATTCTCCCAGGCGGGAGAGCCCATCGCGGTTAGCTCTAGTGCAATTGTAAAAATACCATCGAATGGGCGGTCATCATGAGGTTTTGTTACTTCGGAGGAAATGCGGACAATGAGACTATGAAAAATGAGAAACACTGTTAGCCCTCGCCATATAGATATGAAGAAGGGGGAAGGGAAAGTTGTGAAAAAGTAGAAACTGCTCACCTGGTCTGGCCAAGCTGCACCTTTACATGGCCGTATTCTTCCTCAAACGAAATAGTCAACGGGCGGAGCTGGTCAGCTGCACGGCCATCTAGTCGGACATCCTCACGGAGCGCATTGAGAATGAAGTCGCGCTCAGCAATGGAAAGCGCTGCTTCTTTGTTCATGATTACGGAGGCGGACTCAACCCCAAATGGGGGGTCAAGACAGGGCTTTCTTCAATCTGGAAATTTCCTGGATTCCGCAGCGTCATTCTCCAATTTGGACTTTCACGGGCTAATGTTGTTCCACACCCAATCAACATCTAGAATTCTCCAGAATAAGGGTCCACACTGTAATGCTGACTCATATTGAGGCCTGAGGCTTCACTATCAGTTTATCGCATTTGAATATCGGGAAATGTCTGGGCTGCGGAGCAACATATCCCCAAGAGTACAACGTCACGCTGATAACCCACCATGACTACAGGTAGGCACGCTCTCGTGGTGGGGGTCATTCCCTTTGGAAGCTCATACTGACCTTATTTACAGCTCACAGACCCACGTTTGATCCCGTACGTTTCTAATTTGTCTTGCCGCTAGACCTAATGCTCATGCAAAATAACAGGCACAAGGGAAAGAGGCCCTCCGTGGCCCAGCATATCACCAGCGCCTCCTTCCGGCGTATACGCACCTGAAAACTCGGTGAGTCGCCCACCACGACCGTCCCAGCTCACTTCCTCACTAACTATGACCAAGTCAACTGGGTCAAGGCGGCGAAGGTGAGTCTTCGCAACGCGACCTGCGCGCCGAATTGCTCCAAGCAGAGGCAGCCCATTTCGCCAAGAAGCGTGGAGGATCTGTGAACGAGCCCACCACTGAGACCGCCATACCTAAACGTCAACTCGAGGGAGGGCCGGCCGATGGTAGCGATGCAGGGGGGATAGAGGAAGAAGACCCGGATGCAAAGCGGCGGCGAATACTTGAAGAAACAAGAGATATAGATGCAGATTCTGATGGGTCAGAAGAGGATAGCAGTGAAGAAGAGAGGTTAGTTTCCCTCTATTGTGGGCATGGGTCCTACATGTACTCACACCGTATAGTGACGACGAGGATGAAGCGGCGGAGTTGATGAGAGAATTGGAGAAAATCAAGAAGGAAAGACTGGAGCAAAAGGAGAAAGAGGTATTTGCAGCGGACACCGTCATCGCCTTACTACCCCGGTTAATCATAGTTTCTAGGAGCGTGAACGTGCTGCAGAGGAAGAAGAACAACGAGAGTACGACATCGCGCGGGGTAATCCCTTACTAAATCCAACCGATTTCAACATGAAGCGGCGGTGGGACGACGATGTCGTCTTCAAGAATCAAGCTAGGGGTACTGAGGAGAAGAGAGGGAAGGAGTTTGTCAACGTGAGCATAGCCAAGATAAATTTCCAGTGGGAACTCAAACTGACAATGCCCTTTTTTTTTAAAAAAAATAGGATCTGCTACGATCGGACTTTCACAAGAAATTCATGGTATTTTTCTTGCGCTCCAAATCTTACTATTTTGGTATCAGCTAACCAGTCTCATAGTCTAAATATGTGCGGTAAACATCTGCTCGAAATCGGCGCATTTTTCACGGCCTATGGAACGTATGCCAGTTCAAGGACTGCAGCTATTGGATCAATAGAGCTCCTTTGAACAATGCTATCCCATCCCGGCCCAGGCTAGTCCGAGACCTGATAGCAGAACCTTTTCTTTTATTGCACTATTGTTAGTTACCCTCAAACATGTCGCCCGCGCCTTTAAAAAAAAGAAGCTGCATGTTTTCCCCCCCCTCAACAGGAATTGTCAAAACCAGCCTTCTTCCTGTTGATCGAGCGTTGAGGAATAATAGTCTCGGCATGGTATGGCGAGTGATATGATCTCGACATGATATGGCAAGGGATATGACGATTAGGGACATGAGCGTGTCTTGAACTGTAATATGGGGCTATCCCAGTTTAAAACCCCGTCTATAAAAATTACACTAATCTAGATATCCGTCCACTGCAACTACAAAGTAGTGAACTAGTTATTCCTCATTATACAGTCCATCCTATTCTCCATATTCTACATATATGTTCAATTCCTTGAAACAATATAGCATGCCAGATCAGAGGAAGTACCTCCCCGCTGCTTGGGTCTTTAATGATCACCCCCCACCTTAGGATGACATTGCAAAGACCATTTATAGTATCTGCCTTCCCCTAATAGCTAGAACCCTACTGTTGATTGTTCCAGGGAGGAAGATCACATGTTATCCAATCTCAATAGCAAACTTGTGATAGAACACAAGGTTTGCTTCCAACACATAGAAGATAGAATTTAATGTCTAAAGACGGTTAAAGATATTTGGCATTTCAATATCACTCCAGAAGGGGTTTTTTTCTCAAAATAAATCTATTCAGAAGTCGAAACCCGATCTTGGGCAACCTGTCCCGTCCGGAGAACACTGCCAGTCAAATGCTCTCCATCCTTAGAAGCTGGCCAGTTGAGCCTCACTAGCGCCATTATAATGTAACTTGCTGCCTTGATGAAGACAACATGCTAAGGGACAGCAGAGACTACCTAGGTCCTTTTATATACAACAATTGATTCCTCGCCGGAATCTCCTCTAGTGAGACAGCGAGTGTCTTATGGATGCTAGTACCCTAGCTAGCAAATTGCGACTAGAGGTTAGGGTTTGATGACCTCAAAGACAAAACGAAGAAATCAAAGGGTAGGTTTCTGCCCACTAAGGAATTCAGGGAGAGTTGCTGTCTGCAAGGTTTCTGCAAGTCGCAGGAATTCATTGACAGCTTGATTGAGCGTGCCCGCTTTTATTACAGAATGAATTATTAAAGTTATACTACTACCTACTCTAGAAAACATACAGGAGATTCCTGTAATAGGAAAAGCTATTAGAGGCTGGCTGGCTGGCTGGTTGAAGATGATAAAATATAAGGCGTGCTCTGGGTGATCTTCTGTCTGAAGGAGATTATTGTGGTCTCTTTGGTCTAGTGGTAGTCCGAGCACATGATTTATTACATAAAGATTTTATTAGTACCTTACTTAATAGATGCTATTCAGATGTCTACCAGTGTAATATGAAACAAGAGTTCGATATAGAAATGGGAGCTCAAAGAAGATATAGAAATGGAAGCTCGAGAGGCCGGACACTCTGGGGAATCTGTCATGAAGCTGATTTCGGCCTTATTGACATCATGAAGTATTGAACCACCACCGGTATGCACTGGATATGACACTAAATCACTACTAGGATAGATATAAAAGAGTATGGACATTCTGCCTGTTTCTGAGGTGCACTGGTCTACCTATCTCGTGTTCAAGCAGAATGAGACATGCTTCCGAACACTGCAAGCCTTTATGGCCACTCTGCAATAATACTGCCAGTACGATTACCGTAGATACTGCCAAGAAACCACTCCAGTGAAATTTAAATTATTCATGGGTTGTTAGGCGCTTGTTGCCTGCTGTTGGCTGTGAAAACTACCGTAATCTGACCACTGAGCTAGAAGAGACACCCAGACGTCAACTTTCGCCGTAGGTTGATTTTTGGTTCACTTTTGGGCCGGCACCTGCCTAGTATCATAGTCCCAACTTGTGACTTATATGGCATAACATGGCAATCCAGCCGCTGGGAAAGTGAGTGTCTGTGGAACATAGGGGAGTATATATGGTTTCTGGACCTTCGGAGGACTACAATCCCAAAACAGGAAGCAGATACAGTAGCCCACGGGTCAGGGACCTTAGCCAGAACTTTTGTTTTCGCGGAATGGCCATCATGACTTGTCGTACTGCGACTCTTCAAATTAACCCGAGAAATTGAGGGCAATGTGGAGAGTGGACAGCAAGAGTCTCCTGTCCTTGCCGTTTCAAAAGGGGTAGGATGAAATCCCATGGTTGGCCCGATGAATCTCTGCGTCCTCGTCAACTTTATGTCAGCACATGCTAGTTACTGCTGGTCACTGCTGGTCACTAATGGTTGCGGTTCACATATAGAGCTATTAACCAGTACAGAAATGTCGACGCCTAGATTCCCACCTTCGCGCTGATTGTTTTTTGGGAGGGGAGTCTTAGATACGGCCCTGGCAACACACTTTTTCATGATCTCGAAGAAGATCATGGCGGATGGACTGCGTCCGACATGTCTCTCAGGAACCCATCTTCATGATATCACAAATATGTCTGGGCCATTTTCGTTCGGGCGAGAGGACCTGAGAGAGGGTCATCATAGTCGAGGCCGATTTCAATGCCTGACTTTGTTACAAAGTAAACAATGAGGTAGCTATCCGGCATGTTTTACCCCTAATCAATAAACCCCTGTGTCAGCCTGGAAATTGGGCTCCGGCCAGGAGGCTGTACAACAGTAGCAGCTGACTCTAATTGATCTCGAGCGGTTATATCTGCAGATGGCTGCCCATTACCGATTGTATCTGCAGTATACTGATCATTGACTTGAGCAAGTGGAATGATTTGGTGTTTTCGTTGTGTGACACTAAAGTCATAGTTTCGCTTGAATTCAAGAAAGAAGCCCGTTGCTGTAGTTCCAAAAATCGACCAACAGCGGATTTCGATATCTAGATGTTTCTTTTAGCTCAGTGGCAAGATTACGGTATTTTCCACGGCCAACACCCTATTTTGAGCCAATCCTTGAAGTCATATGTTGGCAAAAATTTAGGGTTAATTTGGTAGACCAGGCGAAATATCGTGTTTCCAAGTTCCCACGATGCTTTTTAGCTCAAATTAAAGCGCTTGCAAATTCGACACTAAATCAGCCATCTCATGATGGAGCTAGGATCTGCCAGAACGAATAGATTGCTATGAGTTGTTTGAATATGCCAGCTAGAAAGAAGGAAGCTCCCACATCTTACCTAGACTAGGTAAGGTATGGATGTGGTGCTGATTAACTTCACTGAGGTGGCATCAAACGGAGGTCTGGAGCTCTGACATCTCATTTCCGGTGACGTGGTCAAGGACGTGAAATTCCAAGAAAGCCTGTTGAACAGATTTGCTATCAAGGAAAGCTGTAAATTCATGACAAGCTTTCAGAAAAACTCCAGGGGCATGACAAAGGTTATGCCAGATCGGAAAACGGGTCAAATAACGAGTCCAGACGACCATTTCTCTTCCTCGAACGGCGCGAGATTGAGCCCATAAGGCTCATTGTCGATAACTGAAGCAAATGTAGCATGTTGACGGTTGATTTCCGACTTGGGGTTGTCTTCAACTTCTGATTCTGTGCTTTATAAATTCTATTTTGTTTACAAAAGAGTTAGTTTGGTAAGAATACCAGGTTCATTTTTACATCCTAGCCTTAAAAGATATAGCTTACCTTTAAACTCATAAGGTAGTTCCTAAAATGTAATAGCTGAACCTAAGAGGATTAAGAAGGCCAAGGCAAAAAAGACACTTGCAGAGAAAGCTGCAAAGATGGAAGAATGTAGTAGACTTATGGAGAGAGAATGAAAACCATAGGGAGCAAGGAAAGGATGGAGTAGGAGGGAGAGGTGGAGTAGGAGGAAGAGATAAGATATCTATTAAACTGAAGGAAATCACCAGTTGAAGTGAATGAAATTTTCCTATTCATGTAGGTATAATTCATTTATGAGCAAAGCCCCTTAATGGTTTAAGCTGAACAAAGAGTGAATTCTTCTTCCAGATCACTTCTGTTGGCTTTTCTTCCAGGTCAAACTATAGGCTCCCACATCTTCTACTTTCTTCACTAAGCTCTACCTTGGCTTCACTATCATCAATTGGTATTACTTTGTAATAGGGCCGAGAACTGGCCTAGAACTTGAACCCCACATTTCGACTTTCACGGTCTCGAGCCCCGTAGTAGCATGGAGCTCTCTCAAGAGAGTTTCATTGAAGCTGGGGAAAACATTTATCAGTGCAAATACCAGGAATTGGGTTGCCTTATAGCAGTTGATACGGTTCTTCAAGAGACCCCTCTAGGGCTTCTCCAAGTCCAGCTAGTACAGCAAGCCCTTTGCATTCCTTAATCAGAATGGTACAATCGCCTACACAATGGGTTGTTTCGCTCATGATTAGATATGACTAGAGTCAGGCCATATTCGATCTTCACTAAACTTAGCTATAGCTCATCTGTGATGCCTTAGGATTGCTTCCTGTGTCTCTTTGTCGTCGGTCGCTACTGGGAGCAACACCCCCTCTCTGGCCTTCGGGACACTTTCATGACGGCCTTAGGGCAAGAATTCAGCCCAGAAGAAGGAGAGACTGAGCTGGCGAAATTTACAGCATGGGACGCAGGGGTGTTCGTTCTGCTCTCAGTATGGGTTACACCCGCCTCGACGAGCGTTTAGACGTTGCCTGGGTCCATCTGCTCTACTCGGTTTTCACTTGGCCCTTCATACAGAATTCAACCCCAAATGACAACCAGGCACGTATGCACTACTGAAACTTGATCCAAATGAAGTGCCAAGTGGAGTCGGGCGCGATTCTCTCTCAGTCTTAAACAAAGTATCAGTGTTTGAGCCCATTTGGCGCCTCATAGAGAAGGCGAAAAGCCACAACAATCTTCAAAAAGCGAGACGGCTTAATGACGAGTTTCTGAGAGGATGGCAAATGAACAGCCCTATGCGCATTGAGGCTGTAAATCAACTCATTGTCAGGAACGTTGAGTGTATTATTTAACTGCACTACACTCTGAGCTGTGGGGAGAATGTGTACAGCTTTGTAATGAATATTCCAGCTCTCTTGATCTTGAGGACTCTCTACATGGGTGATAAACTGAGAGAAGTTCAGGAACGTTGTGGGGTTGCCCTGGCTGGCAAATCGCTGTATACAGCATAGGAGAAAATGAACTTTCAGCTTACCACGCGTCAACCAACTGCCTGGAAAGGCCGTGGAGGCAACAAAGACAGACATGGGGCTAGCCTCCAACGTTCTTTGTCTCGCTAAGTTCTCCGCTCATGCTATACAGTAAATGCGTAATGCCGGCAATAAATCCGCCGCCAACTGGCCCGCCCCCATATCTCCAATCCAAATGAAAGAAGCATTCATCTCCTCAACCCCAATTCGCATAGGAAAACGCCTGGCGCCCTTTTAAAAAGCGCCTATCGATAATCCCACGAGGGGTTTAACAACGATAACCAAAATGGATTCCCAACCATCCTCAAGGGCATTACATAGTAAGTATTTCTTCCCCCCACCCTCGCCCCCTCCTTCTCCCTCCCCGCCCGTTCTCGAGAACCCCCCTCCCACCTAGTAAGTACCGTAACTAACGACAGCAGATCGTATTAACTCCAACATCTCTCAGCTACTACAGCGGTTTGAGAATATCATGGCTACAGCGACGGTTAGTTGCGCGCACACCTACACATGTGCCAATTACATACCATACCAAACAAGTCGAATGCTAACCTTACAGCTTAGGTCGAGAGTACTAGTCACACCACAACCGCTGTCGAGACATACCAGCTTGATGTGGAATCAACGGCATTGGTATGTTTGATTTGATTTGATTTCCAGAGAAGAGAAATAATATATATCTTAAAGACAAGCCATATGCTAATATCCATTCTACATCGCTCTACTTCTAGATCCGCGCCGCAGAAGATATCCTCGCCCTCACACGCACAATGAAAGAAACTTGGCTATTCGGGAAATTGGAGACGCTGGGTGAAGATGAGTCGGAGATTCAGCGGCGCGAGGAACTAGAAAAGAATGCGACGGCGATCCAAAAAGTCATCGAAGAAAAGGGAATTTTGAAGCTGGCGAAATAAACACTCTTTTTATGACGACTTATCGACAAGAAAAAAAGAAAGAAAGAAAAAGCAAAACAGACGCAAAAGGACGACAAAACCAAAAGGAACAAGGGCGGGTTATTCGGTTGTTATCGGTACAATTATACGTACATACCTTTGTCCGGGTCGGCGTTGGTATTTTTCTTCATGGATCCCAGTTTCTATGGTATGATTTATGGTTGCTGCATTACTACAGGTTAGGTAGTTATAGATACCCCCTTAATTAAATATAATATTGACACTTACATTTATCATGTATTATCGAGTTTATCGACTGCGTAGTTGGACTTCACATTTTAGTAGTCTCTCTGTTGTTCAATAGCTCATCATTAAATCAAGGCACTTCCGATAATAACCACCGCCAGCGCGGGAGGAGCACCACACGACCCATCCCGTCCATTATTATTACCACCACAAAGTCCCCTCCTAACCTACAACCAACTACAATCACCTAAGGACACTACCACAAACGAAAAAAAAAAAAAAAAAGAAATAGCTAACCTCCCGCAAGCCCAACCCCAGCCCAAAAACGCAATACAACAAGAACAAGAATAAGAACAAGAGGCCAAAAAAAAGAGAAAAGAAAAGAACTAAAAAAATGCCCCCCACACCTAAACCCCTCACGCTCATTGTGGCCACAACCCCAATCCCCCAAGCCACAGCCACAGCTACAGCTACAGCTACAACTACGACTACATCGGAAACCAAAACCCCCAATATACGATTCGGCATCGGCCGCAACGGCACGCTTCCCTGGCCGCGCATCAAAACCGACATGTCGTTTTTCGCGCGCGTCACGTCGTGTGTTCTACAACCGCAGCCGCACAGCACAAACGCCATCATCATGGGTCGAAAGACGTACGAGTCTGTTCCGGCCCATCTGCGTCCGCTCGGGAAACGGATTAGCGCGGTGATTACACGGGATACGACGGGGGTAGTGCAGGAGCAGGTGCGGAGGGAGTTGGAAGCGAAAAGGCGGAAGGAGGAGGAGAGTCGGAGGGTGAAGAAGGATGTTCATGGTCAGAGTGGCGGTGGTGGTGATGGCAAGAGTGTGGTGGAGGGGGAGACGGATGCGATTGTTTGTTCGGGGTTGGAGGGGGCGTTGGAGACGCTTGAAGGGCGGGGTGATGCATTGGGGGGGTTGTGGGTGATTGGGGGGGCGGAGATTTACGGTGCGGCTTTGAGGCTTAAGGGGGTGATGATGGAGGGGAGGAAGGTGCGGATTGTGATGACGAATGTGGAGAGGAGGAATGGGGAGGCGTTTGAATGTGATACGTTTTTCCCGCTTGATGATGAGCTTCTTAATGAGAAGGGGTGGAAGAAGGTGAGTGGGCAGGAGGTCTCGGAGTGGGTTGGGGAGACAGTGACGGGGGAGTGGATTGAGGAAGGCGATGTGAGGGTTCAGATGGTTGGATATGAGAGGGTGGATTAAAGCTCTTGCTCTTTTACCTACCTGCCTGCTAAGTAGACCCAAACAAGAACTAGTGCGCCGGCGTACAACATGACACAAGAAGAAAAACTTGGAATAGATTAATAGTTCGAGACTCGATGGTCTAAATGATGGTGTTTGATTTGATAGAGCCGCACTGGAAACATCTAGTCTAGTGCTCAAAAAAACTGATTCACAGAGAAGCCCCTGTTCTTTCACAGAAACAAATGCTCCAAGTCGCAAGAACGCTAAGAAGACAGAGGTAAAAAGGTACGAAATGCAAGAACCCCCGGCTAATATACATTAAAATGTATCTAAAAATCGGACAAATGTGAATGGATAAAAAAATTACATCGAGACTAACCTTGAAGAGAGGCAGTGTCCAGAAGCGATATCGATATGTCCAAAAGGAGAAATATGGCAAGGGAAAGGAGAAGAAGAGAAAAATCACTAAACAAAAAGAGGCCACAAGAATCATTGTGGTATCTGCTATCATCAATCATTCAATCTCTTTCATGAATTTCACAAAAGCTTTCTTATGTACGAGGCCAGCATATTGTCCGTCACGGAGGACACACAAATATCGCAAGCCAAGCTTGGCGAAACATTGGTAAACAAGGTTGATGGGTGAGTGGATGTCAAGAGCAAGAGGTGCCTAAACAGAAGAAAATCAGCTCTAGATCTGACAATATCTCGGGAGTCAAACAAGAGAGAGAAAAAGAAAAAAAAAAGGACGAACCGGATCAATGTATCTAGTAAAGTCAACCTGAACCATGGACTCATCCTCGCTATCGGAAACAACGGAAGACGTGTCCATCGCCATTACACACATAGTGTTGTCCTCATCTTCAAGGTTATCAAGTGCGTATTCTAGATCTGGCGCCGGAATAATACCGATCAAGATATCGTCGCGTAGGATCGGAAGACCACTATCCAGTTCTCCAGCCATCAATAGATGCTGAAGCTTTGAGCGTAAATCTCTTGCGGGAACGAGATGTGAATCCGTGATATCTATCAGACGACTCCGACGGACTGGTCGAACTATATCACCCAGATGCGCATCCGACATGGGCTGGAGTTTGTTATCAAGGAACGGGTAAGAGTTCATTTCGGTCAAAAAGTCCTGCTAGATGTTAGTGTTCTATTTGCGGGAAGCTTCAGAAATCTTGACATACGTAAATGCTGTGTGGTTCAATGGCGTCTGCTGTCCACTTAGCACAGAGAACAGCAACAGAGAATGGCAGCACATAGTCCAGACTACCCGTTAGTTCGAACATGATGACGGCAAGTGTAACGGATAGACGTGTTACACCACACATCGTGGCTGCGGCAGCAACCATGGCATACACTCCCGGAGTTACACAAGACTCCATTCCGGAAGTGACAGCACATGATGATCCGAACAAAAAGAAGTTAGGGTATGTCATCACCAAATACTGGGTCACATGGCCAACAATGCGGCCCATCAGACCGCCAACAACCATGGATGGAACATATATGCCCGCAGGCAACTTGAGGCCAAAAGTGACCACAGTCAGGATACTTTTGAGTACCAGCGCCACTGCCAGGGAACCAACAATCTCACCGATCCCGTTTGGATGCGGACACAGTCCACCTGGGGAGGTGGATTCACGCTCACAAGGGCTAGCCAGCTCAAACAAAAGTTCAGAGACAGGCATCTTGGTATAACGGTTCCAAAAGCTAACCAACCCTGTAAGCAGTGCAACAAGGACCACCTCGAGCAACGGCCATTTCTTGATAATTGGAACCCGCCGGAAAGACTTGGCCCATATACTGGAGGCCTTAATGAAGAGGGCACCAGCCGCGCCACCGAGCACCCCGAGAAAAATGAAGATTAACATCTCAAAAATTTCCCAGTCGCCCAAATATCGAACCTCAAACAAGACGATTTTACCAGTTCCATAAGGATTGAGAAACTTTAACGACAAAGTCGCTGCGATACAGCAGAAAAAGGTTCGGAAGAGGGTCTTTGGAGGAAAGTAGTAGCTGACTTCCTCCAGGCTAAACAATACACCACCGATAGGAGCTCCGAAGGCTACAGCAACGCCGCTTGCCGCACTTGCACTCAGAACCTCACGCCGCTTTCCATCGTTGAGGTTGTATTTTGAGAATATGCGACAGCAGATATTTCCGACACAGGTGGCAATGTGAACATAGGGGCCCTCTTTCCCAAGACTCAAGCCGGACGAAACGCTGAAAACCAAGGCCAGAGTTTTAATAACCAATGTTTTGAATCCCAGGTAGCCATGCAGAACAAAGCCGCTGTTTATAACCTTCACTTCAGCCACACCACTGCCTGCAGCAGAGTAATATACCATGTCGGGGCGTGTAGGAATAGCAGGCTTAGGTGAGTGAAAACTATTCTCAGATGCGGGTGAATCATTTACCGTAGGCAAGGTTTTGGAGTTGCGGGACCACCCAGCGCCTAAATTCTCATCTAGAGTGGTTAATGAGACTGAAGATGGGACGACAGTCTTGGTGAGTAAAGTTAGCAAGCAAGAAATCACTGCAAGGATTACCACCCAGAGTACATAGATACCAAAGTCAACGAACTGATTATCATGCACGTGAGGGTTAAGGATATTAGACCATGACCGCCATTCAGAACATTCATGCCTATCCATACAACAACTTTGGCGGCTGTTGAACCAGTGGGCGGTACAGAACCCTTCCTTCAGATCGAAGAAAAATTCCTCGGTGATATCCACAGAGTAAGCTATAGCTGCCGTGATGCAACCAATGACAGCCACCAGAATCCAACCTTGAGCACCGTCGAACGCTGCCAGCAGCCGACCACGGATATCTTTTCGTTGGCGTAATTCTAACAGACGGGCTCCATCTGCAACACTATCATGCACCCAGTCGGTAGAAGTAAACTGATCATACCAAGTCCGATCATCCATAAACGAAGCGGTCATACCATCCTTGATGGATGCATTAGCACTTCCAGGTCGGGTGGCATTGGCACTACTATCACGTCGACTAAACTGTCGGATCTGCGAGTTGGTCCGACTATGGTGCCGCGATCGACGGACACTACCCGCCATTAAGGTGTGACGAAAGGTGCCATCGGGGCCAGACGAAGTCGAGAAAGTAGTGTAGGATCGCTGTGGCAATTTCCGACGTCCCTCTTCAATTTTCCCTAGTAAACTCGAAGTCTCTCCTGCCTCTATCGGGGGCTCCAATGACTGGTAACCAGTGTGAGATTCAGAAAGAAGGCTGTGACTGCGTCTGACGACGGACGGGGAGGGAGGCGCAGTCCGTGATGTACTCCGGTTATCAGTATCCCCAGATGTCGACTCTTCTTCCGGGGCAGAGGTGAAATACGAGGGGATTGATCGAGGCATCCTTGTGTTTATTTGTTTCTATTTGTTTTTTCCCTATTGATGCGGAACTCGCTTCCACCCTAAGCGCAGAGAACTGAGTGACTAATTAGCTTCTGCTATAATATTTCAAATCTAGAGATAAGCATACCAAAATACATAACCTCCCCGACAAGCATATTATTCAAGGGGACGTGGGAGGAGGGTTGGGATTGAGTTCGGCGAAGCTATTGCCGACTCACGAGTCCGATTCCAAAGCGGTGGATCCCGCGATAGGCGACGATTGATGCGGGGAGGAAACGGACACAGGAGCCGGATCCTACAAGGAGGGTAGGGAAAAAAAAGGATGGAGAGAGAAGACGGAGGGGTGTAGCAGAAGTTAAATAAACTAGAAGAAAAAAGAAGAACAACAACAATAATAATAAAGAAGGAGGCGGAGGAGGGAGAGCGAAAGACATCGCGTCTTACTAGTGGCAGATGACCCGCCCACCACGGCACATCATCTGATAGGATGGCATCGTTCGCATCATTCCAACTCTGCCAGTGTAGAAGCCTCCTGAGTCTTAGTGAGGTAGGTACTGAGTATTAGATCCTCCTAGGTAGATATGTTCCTTACTCAATTCATTTTCTACCAGTATAACAATCACATTGACAAACATGATGTTTTCCGCAGCATACTACGTATAGTGGCCCACCCGCACGTCAACCTCTCCTTCATCGATGCCACGCCTTTTACTGTGTAACACTAACACCCGATCCTGCAAACAGACCGGAATGCAAAACCCTTCCCTTCTCCCCACTCTTGCTCATCTGCATGTGCTATGTACCTTTTGACCTACAGATGGAATGAATTTTCTTTCTTATACGTCACATACTCAAAGGGGTTAATTAAGAAAGAGAAAAGAAAGAAAAGCAAAGAAAAAGTAACGCGATGGTCAATAATGGAGTGTCCTTTTGACATCATCCCTTAGAATGGGGGTGGTAAACTAAATATCTACTAGGCAGCTAACTAAACTAGATCCCTACCTAACCTATCTAGATATCCATAAGGAAGCGCTTTTTCTTAACTAACAACCCGAATTAAAGCCATGGCTAAGTGTGTGGGTCCTTATTGCTCTTCTGTCGTCATCAGGCATCCTTGTGAGCCTTGGCTTTGATGCTCAAGACTTCAACAACACTCTCTCCTAAAACTATCAATAAAAGCGAATAATAACAACAAGTAGGTGGAGCTCCAGTAAGACCAGAGCAAAGAAACCAAATTAAAGCCGATGGCAATAGTTCCCAACAGCGACGGACATTCCGAGAGCACTTTCTACAACTGTTATCTTGAACAATTCGAAGAATAGAACGGATGAAAGTGAAACCCGTCAGCATTTGACCTAGACCTTCTTCACACCCTCTCGCTCGAAAAGCCCCCGCGTGAGGCGAACGAAAGCGCCAATAGTAAGTACGAGTTAAACGAGCTCGGAAGATCCCCATGGGGCAGTCCGCCAGTCCCCCACCACCAACAACAACAGTGTATTACCTAGCATACAACGAGATAATAACCTGTGGGGGTTAGTAACCAACTCCATGCTAGATACTATTAATAATACACGATTAATAAAATATGTCGTGTGCCAGAGAATATGTCTAGTTTCTTCTTTGTTGTTTCCTATCTATATTCCTCAGCACAAATGATTTAGTCGCTAAACCATCCCAACTCTAGACGTATTGAAAAGAACGAGATGGAACTTGGTGCACAGTGTGGGGGACAACCGGTTCCGTTCCAGATATCGGATAAAGTATAATATACCCGGGTCTATTGTTTGTAATCAATGGAGGAGGGGTAGTATCTATGACCCGACTCGGAGAATCTTTTTTTAAAGAAAAGTGTGTTATATATAGGTGTTTATCAAAAAACAATGATGTAGGGGGTTTCTTCCAGATTGTAGCGACTATATAGGTGGGGAGCAGTGCTCCTATTGCCTCAGGCTCTCTAGGCTCTAATTGGCTAAAAGCATAACAAGCCACCTCTTTTTACCCTCTCGTTCCCCTCTCGATCTAACTTAGAAGTTCCTACTTCCTCCTACCTTGAGTAAATAATGTTTCAACAAGACAACTTTTTGAGTTCCTCTTCTCTTCACCAACCTTATTTAGATACATTTTGAAACACACACCCCCATTCATGTTAGTATGCCACATTTCCCTTTCTAATATTGCACCATCATAAGATGCTGGAGAGACTAACCCCTGTCTATGCTGATTAGACTACCTTGTTTCTCAGCCGTTCTTATATAAATATTGCTTTCAAAGACTACCTAGGTAGATCAAAGCTAAGTTGAACAAAAAACATGTATTTTACGCAAGCCTCACCCTCTATCAACTCCTTATAATTGGCCATATCACAGCTGGCTATGTGATCTGAATGTAGACTTCCCGATGAGGTCCGATTTTCGCTAAAAGAAACAAGGCGATATTTCGTCTCGTGGCTACTATTTGCGTCTTCCAGCAGTTTCCCGCTTATAGTCGAAGGATTTTCAGTTTCAGGAATTGGCTGATTCATCGTCGAGGGAGTCTCCATGATGATGCATCTTTTGTCACGCCGATCAATGAAGATCCCCATCCGCTACCTACAGGTTACTCTCGCCACTACGAATTATTATCCTTCAATTGGCTCACTCTGCATAAGTTTTCTTTAAGTTCACTTCATTCTTCTTCCTTTCCTTTCCTTTCCCTTGTTTTCCTTTCTTTTCTTTTTTTTTTTTTTTTTTTTTTTTCTATTTTGTTGAACCAAAGAAAAAAGAAAAAAGGCCTTTTTGCCTCCCTCATCTCTACCCCGCTCTAAAAAGAGCGAACAATGATTCTCCTAATCAAGATCTACGACATCAGTCGTCATGCCCCTTTTATTTTATCTTCTTTTCTTGTTTATGCATCATTCACCAAAGAAGGCGAATTATTCATCATAATTTAGGGAGAGGGACAAAAAAGGTAAAAGATTGTGGTCCCAGGTTGGGTCCCACTAACTACTAAGGGTCCTTGGAAAAAAATATCGGTGGCAATGCAATGACACGCAAAATCTCCGAAACTCCCTCTATATATCATATTTATTTATCGTCAAGAGAGCCTATCCACGATCAACCCCATCCACCGAGTCATCGCTCGTCGCGTTTCAACGGGCGCACATACGTTTTCATGACAGCTAGGTACAGCTATTCACAGGGACTAGAGCTACAACCCATCCACTCTAGTAATCAGCTTCAGATATACCCACCTATGAAATATTCCAGAGCCTGTTTCGAGACATACTTTAACGCTTTCGATAGTGAACTCTAACCCCAGCCCCAACCTTAACAGGTCTAGGGTCGTCGTAAGCCATTTATTTGTTAGGGACCTAGGTAAGAAGTACTTATTAATTAAACACGTTCAGACCAACCCGGTCATATCCACATTCTAGACCATCGCGGCTTGCACCTCGGAGAAAAAAAAGAGGTACGTATATAGATATATTATACTTTTCTTAGGTAGATACTTGCTTTACTTTACATTCGAAACTGACCGGTAGTAGTAGTGATAAAAATTTCTTTTTATATCTTGCTACATGCTACGTGGTTTAAAACGTAGATGAACAAGTCGTAGTCGGTCATTGTGGCTCAACGCTGTCCATCTATATAAATGATATATAGGCTGCGTACGACAACCGGCTGATCGTTTCTTCAAAAGGAATACCTATATTATGTATAGACTGATCTACCTACCTTACCTAGGTAAATAACCTACCTGGCAGGTACTGTCTACTGTGTACTGTGTACTATCGAAAACCTCATAGAACCGGGCTGCAAGATCCACAGCTACCTACCTAGATTCGCTGTGGAATAGTGACCACCTTCTCAATATTTCAAGCAAACTATAAAACAAGCAGATTGAGATTATCACTTACCTACCTACCACTGTACAAATAGCCCTAGGTAGGTAGGTAAGTACTTGTAAATGCATCCTCCCAATTTACCATCCCGTAAAATACGTAAATAATAAAGAAACAAAGTAAAAAATATATATACAAAGGTTTATGTACTTTAGGTAGGTAGTAGCAAGCCATTATAGGTCACTAGGTACCTTTGTATATATCCGGGCCAAAAAGAAAAAAAAAGGTAGGGGAAAGAAGGAGGGAAGAATTAACGAGTACACCTCTCCCAAGGCTCCCTCCATCCAATGCCTAACTCCTCCATCACCAATCTCTCCCGTTCCTCCCAAGTCTTTCCTCCCTTTTCCATATCAATCACCCGTCCTCCATCAGTCCGCTCGCGCACCCCGCTCGAATCGAATTTCAATCCATGCGCTTTCTTCGCCCAGCGTCGGAGGTCTCGTTCAAAAGTTGTATCACCTGTCCAGCCTAACACGGCGCAGCCGATAGTTCGCCAGGGAGCAACGATGATATCGACGCGACGGTGGGGGTTAGGGTTGGGGTTGCCCTTTCGTCGCCCGTCCCCCTGCCCACCTTCCCCCGCCGCACCGGGCTGGCTTTCGTGGAAATTTGGGTCCTGCCAGACAACGAGGGCCTTATCAAGCGTGTCAAAATGTCGTTCTGCCGGGTTGAAGGTGTGATCTTCTACAACTTTGCTGCTACTGCGGTATGGAAGTGTTTGTTGGCCCCGTGCTGAGGTGGTAAGATGGAGGGATAAAGTGTGAGTAATCCAATTTTCCGTTTCCAGACTACGGACAAGGTCGAAAACTAGGTTTTCGGTTACCGAGTCGTCACGATGCGTGAGGATGAGATCGACATCGTGGATAGTTTCTTTACCGCGGCGGTAGCTGCCTACGATGATACATTCTATTCCACTGTCTCCGGCAGGGGTAGTAGAGGAGGAATCGGGTGGACGAATAAGGTTCGCGTGTCGCTGGACAACCCGGGCGATCCCTTCGACCTCTGGCCGTGGGATAGGCATCAAGAACTCGTCGTAGAACTTTACTCCAATCTGCTGTATACGGGAGAGTTGGTTCCAGCCGTGCTGAACGATGTCATCTATATCATGCCAGTGACGAGCATAGTAAAAATCACGAGCGGTCTTACTCCCCACCCCCCATATATTGCTAAATGTATTAAGAATGGCGAGGTCAGGGTCTTTTTCTAGGGCTTCTGCATCGGGGATTGTTTGGTTCGAGCTTTGTTTGAACGTAGTAAAAAGGTTGGCAATTTTGTGATCGCAGCCCGGTAAAGCTAGGACCTGTGATGCTTGACTGAGCTCGTAAGGGACAGCAGCTATTGAGGCGATAGCGGTACTATATGCTCGAACCCCAATGTAGTCGAGATTAAGCTCACGGATAGTACGTATCTTTATGAGTTGCTCAATAAACCGTTCATTCGGAGGATGAAGCGGTGAAGAACGCATGCAAGCATAAAGGACATTGTTGCGAACCCAATCAGGTGTAGGGGGTAACGGACCGGTTTCATCTTCGTCTAAGGTCGTTTGGCGGAGAGTCTTAGGAGGTCGTTGGCCAGATTTCATTGGAGAGGCTGAGGGTGCTCTCAAAGCAGCATCCTGTTTCGCCCTCTCGATGATGCCCCGGGGATCTGAGCCGGGCGTTACCGTCACTGGAGACGTTGAGGTCGGTCTCTCAACCCTGCGAGCGTAGTATACTATAAACGGTTCAATAGGGACAAGTTCTTTGGCTTCAATGCATTCATCAAGCCATTGCATCTTCACGACTTTAATAGTATCTTGTTGCTCAGAAGTAGAACGTGAGGATTCACTCGGGGAAGAAATCTGCCGTCGTTTTAGCTGCGCAACAGCAGCTCGGGCGCGATGAGCTTGCCGATCTTCATCTTCTCCCTCTGTCTCAGTGCTCAAATGAACCTCTTCTATCTGTATAGAGGTTTCCCCTTTCTGTTCAAGGCGTCTTCGCTTGTTGGGATGTTTATGAGTCGAAGGGAGCTCGGTTTCCTCAGTCCATATACCGCGAGATCTCAGCTCTAGAGCTGCTCGCTTCTGCTGGCCAATTTTCCCAAGGATCAGTCTCGCCTCTGAGATGTCGTATGTTAAACTGGCTCCCCATTTAAGCAGCGTCTCTTCGGTCTGGTGCAGTGATTCCAAGCTAAAATGCGTTGGAAGGACATAAATAGGCGGAAGAGTCGAGAATAAAGGCCCCTCGGCTTCTTCATGTGTAGGTGAACCTCCCAATGTTATATCAGACATTATAGGCTATTATTGAAGCAAAACTCAAGGGTTTGTTCCTAGCAGCGACCGATAGCATCATTGTGTGCGTGCCCCCGAAGAAATATATATAGATAGACTAGCCACGAGATGTAACAGCAACTAAGGAATAAATAGGGATAGAAATAGCGTGACAGAGTATGAATCGTCTTGACTTAAGATTCGAATATACAGATACAGCAGTTGGTAAGAATATGCATTATATAGGTCTGCGATGTAAAACGGTGAGGTTCTGCGGGGTATCATTAGCTGCCTAGGAAGGGATGGATGGTCGTTCAAGACGGGATTTTGTAAGATCTGGCTAGAGGTGAAAATTGCTAGCCTCTTAGCTGTAATCATGCACACATAGTCTACCAACCCTAGAGTAAGGTTGCGAAGAAAGTTCGATAGTGAGGTGAATGTCGGGGGTATTTGAAGCATGACGTCCTCTTGAACTTAAACACTGTCACGTTGCAACTGTTGCCTAAGGCATCAATATCAAACAAATCAGAAACAATAGCCAGGAAATGTAAAAAAAAAAAAAAAAAAAAAATAATAATAATAATAATTAAAATAAAGATATAACATTCTTGTTGTCTATAATGATTTTTTCTATGTATATATGAGTTTTATATATCAAGTGAAAGTTCACTTTACACATCCTAGCTCCCAACTCCTTTTGGTACAGTGCCATAGCTGATCGCAGGTGTGAGCTCATCATTAAGCATGGGAGTCTCTGCGCGTACCATTGGCTCCTCACCACGATATCCCTCTTCGTCATTTGTGGGCGCTACAGCTTTTCCGTGCCTTTTGTTAATCCATCGCCTCCAAGGTCTATACACAAAGACGCTGATGCAACCGAAGACAACGAAACATCCGCAGATAGCGCCACCAATAACATCGTAATAGTCTCCAGCAGTCTGAACTCCATCCCAGAACCTGCCGGTGGGTTCAGCAACATTCAAGATCAACGATAGAAGTTGGATTACGCCGATGATAATGGCGACAACGACAGTCAAAAATGTCAAGACAATAGAATAGTACAAAAACGCTACCGGATCACGGTGGTTTTGAGAAGGCTCAATTGCCTCACCTTCTTCGATCAAGGGTGATTCGGAGGATGTGCTGCCTCGTTTCTGTGGGAGAAAGTTGGCAGCAGGCTGTACATAGAGAGCGAGCATCAGCGCACCGTCAGTGGTGTCAAGAAGACACATTC
Organism: Aspergillus haitiensis; assembly: GCA_027569155.1. Taxonomy (NCBI): domain Eukaryota; kingdom Fungi; phylum Ascomycota; class Eurotiomycetes; order Eurotiales; family Aspergillaceae; genus Aspergillus; species Aspergillus haitiensis. The sequence continues at coordinate 459 of JAPDEO010000058.1, read as the reverse complement.
CCGCTGTAATAGAAATACAATTAGCTATTGAAACCTTCTTCCATAAAGCCACTTATCTAGCATACCTGTGAATAAAATTGGAAAAATCAATATGATCCAAAAGGACGTCCCCTTCGCGGCCTCAATCGATGAAATTCCAAGAAGGGCGATTTCAGACGATGTATCAAAGCCCAATCCAAACAAAACGCCCAGTGGGTACATTTTCCAAGGCCTAGGTGGTATATATTTATCAGTCATCAAAGCCTCGAAAAGAAAAGGGGGGGGGGGGGGGGGGGGGGCAGGTAATTAAAACAAACCGAATAAAAAAATTAAAAAACCGTTTTAGAAAAATAAACAAAAAACCCCCAACAGCGAAAGACACCCCTTCATCCAGGTGGCCACCGGGAGGGTGTAAAAGGTTGTTTTGTTGGCGGAACTGTTTTTTAAGATTATGTGAATTAATAAAACCCACACAAAAAA